>JANAVB010037417.1:923292-1044469 GCA_029216955.1 Iris pallida
TGCATGGCCTGGACTACCCATCGGTAAATTTGTATAAGGGACTCCTAGTCCTAGTCATTCTCTTAAATTAAATTAACCCTAACTCGTGAATAAGCATTTCTCAGTCGCAGGCTCGCAATAGTACGACTAATTTAAGTACTATCACGAGTTCGCATGATTTGCAAAAATTGACCTGCATGGGCCACCACAAAACTTGTCACGACCCGCACCCGCTTTCTGGGATACGAATGCGTGTCCAAGCCAGCCTATGCCGCAGTGTCGGCAGTAGAACGATGTATAGCCACAATGCTCAAAATCATAAATAATGCTCATTCACAAAAATTAATTTAATTTATAATATTCCCAAGTTTACATTTGCAGAAAAATATAAACTCTTACAAATATTGAAATGATACAACTCATCTATCTAGCTAATCTCTAGGTTTTTATCTGCAAGTACACCCGTAACTCCCAATGCTAAGTGACGCCACAACTAACCTGAAAAATATTGGTTTCCAGTCAGGAATGGAACGAGTACAATTCACTGAATGCAGTTTCAATATATGAAAATGACTATACAACAGAGGTTAGCCTTTAAATATATGATTTGAAAAATAAACACAGAAAGACAAATAAAACTAAACAAAAAAAATAGTAAATAAATACAAAGACAATACTCACCGACTGACTGAAGTACCTTTGATATGTGATCGGTCTCGGGACAATTACACGACACGGTCTACGATATCTACACGGTATAATGTACACGATCTACACTGTATAAAGCAATAACAAAATACTGTCTACACTGTATAAAGCAATAATAAAACACTGTCTACACTGTATAAAGTAATAATGAAACACTGTCTACAGGGTATAATGCAATAATAAATCACAGTCTACACGGTATACACTGTATAAGGTCAAATCACACATCCTTGGTACTTCACCTCCCCGACACGACAAAATATAACAAACATAAAAGACGAAAATCACATATTTATTGACTAGCAATGAGGTATAGTAAAGCTCAATATCGAAAACAAACAATAAACTGTACTCGCATGTGGTCCTTTGCTGGTAAAACCGATAATCCAAACCACTCAGTGTGCCACAACAGTCAAACTCGTACAACAGTCTCCAGATGCTGAAATAGACATTACCAACGTTCTTAGAATAGTCAAATTAGCTAGAATTGTCTGTCCATAAGTCCAATTCTAGACAGGGGCAAAACAATAATTTTGGATTAAAACGATATCCACCATTGGACCCGCTTTGCACCGAAAAGTGTGCCAGAGTCAATGGTCTCTAAGTCATCAAACTCTATGTCTACAGGTCCAATTTTCCGATATGAACCCAACCGTATGTCCAAAGTTGGATTCCGACGGGCCGTGCACAAAATCGCCCGTTGACTCGGATCGTAGGGCCCGCAAAACGGTGATCCGATCAACTGTTTCAGAATCGGACCAAACTTGGCATACAGGACCAGAAAAATGATACGGTCCTGTTGGCACAAATTTTGTCTCGATCTGACGATCGTGCACAAAGTAATTGAAAATTTTGCACAGAGACCGATACGGTAAATTTTGACGGATACGTATCAAATTCGTCACACACACGCGACCAATTTGAATTCCGTCAAAGCCCACACGTTCACGAAGTCGATACGCACCTTTTGATACTTTCAGTTCGCGATCACGTCGTCCGAATTGGCGGGACGCACGTTGTATCGAAGGAATTTTCTAGATTTTTAATATTTGAAAACAATTTTTCGCCAATCTTTGGAATCCGATTTCTCGGCATGTAGTCGATGAAATCAAATTTCATAAATTGGGTTGCAGAGCCCTATAGGATGTCTTACACTGTCTTTAATTGGTTCTCGAAATATCCTAATGGTTTGTCCAAAATCTACCTTTCAAAACAAGGTTTGAGACTAATGTTTTATCCTGTTTCCAAACAGGTTTTCGATGAACTTCAACTCGATTTCTCTCGAGTTTTGGGTCACTAGAATTTAAACTAATTAACAAGGATTAAAGAGGGTTATATCTTGATCGTACCAGAGTTTATGGGACATGAAATGATCGAACGATCGTTGAGATATGGCATAGCGAAGTCGGCTCCTCGCCCTACAACTGCTGCTGTTGCTATCGACTCCGCGCGCGGTTTGGCCGGCCCAGGCGCACTTCGACGTGCAATGGTGGCCGACGGCAGCTCCTGGCGGCCGTGCGCAAATGCCCAGGGGGTCGCGGGGGCTTAGGGTTTAGGTTTATATGAGAAACCTCGCTCCCTCTCTCTGTTATATAAATACGATTTGGGTCGGGATCCCTTCGCTCGGTTGGGGCCTGAGAGGCTGGGCTGGTTTCTTTATTCTTTTCCCTTTTTTTATTTACTATTTCTTTTTCTTTTTCTTTTTCTCTATTATAACTATATATATATATATATATATATATATATATATATATATATATATATATGTATATATATATATATATATATATATATATATATATATATATATATATATATATATATATATATATATATATACATATATATATATATATATATATATATATACACTCATATGTATATACTTCATCAGACATATATTTAGATATATAAAAATATAATAATATATAATCTATATATTTATGCAGTCATATCTTTGCACCTATATTTACTTAAAGATAAAAAGCTATGTAAAATAAATTCCATAAATAACATTCCATCTATGAGACTATATATATATTCCTAAATTAATCAACAATAATATTAATAGTATTATTAAATTCTGGGAGAGTACATTGTATTAGGGGTGAGCATCGGTTCGGTTCGGTTCAAACCGAACCGAATATGTGAAAACCGAAATAACCGTAAACCGTATTTCTCAAAACCGAAAACCGAACCGTTTTTATAAAAACCGAACAAAACCGAACCGAATTAATTCGGTTCGGTTTTCGGTCGGTTCGGTTTCATGGACCAATGTGCATGGCCTTCAAGTTTTTAGCAAAATGAGCCTATTTAAATAAAAAAAATTTAAAAAATATATGACATTATTGTATTTATGAATTGTTATATTACATAGAGTGAAAGATATTAGTATATATAGATTGAGGGTAGATAGAGAGAGTGCTCAAAGAAGCACCGACATAGAATAGGAGAAAAGAGTGCGCTCAGTTAGGGATTAATAAACATTAGTATACGTATATTGTGGGTAGTTTGATAAATTACTAAATCTAAATCGGTTTTCGGTTCGGTTCGATTTTTTGGATGAAGAACCGAAAACCGAACCGTTATTTCAAATTTTTAAAATTTTAAACCGTAAACCGAACCGATAATCGAAAAACCGAACCGTTTGTCATATTTCGGTTCGGTTCGGTTTTCGGTTTTCAACCGTTATATGCTCACCCCTACATTGTATACCAATACACATATGTATTTAACCCATATATTATAACATTTATTTGACAAAAATAATATAACCAATAATAATATTATTATATAATAATAACCTCAATAAAATAATAATAATAATAATAATAATAACGAAATTAATAAACCAATAATGGTGTATATACCATTATGTATAGTCTAATAATCCCAAAAATGTACAAGGACCTATTTTATACAAATATCATTGATTATCAACTAATAATGATATTTATAATATTTAATTAAGAATACTTAGAAAATATTCATTAGATCATTAAAACGGAATACAACACACTCATACCAAACTACATCAACACGAATGTCATTGGATGTACCGCATGACTACATGGGCTTGGACTTATTTTGGGTCCAATCTGGACTAGTTCGGTACAACCGGGTTCCCTAAAACTTAATAATATAATTAATAAATAAATCTTCGATAAGGGTTAAGTCGTAACTTTGCCTGGTTTTCCTAGTTAGGACATCACTATGGCTCGGCCTTCCCTACCAGGACTAATACACTAGTCAAAGCACGCCATTGCACTATCCGTGCCACGATTTCTAGTCACCTTGTACTCCAAAACTCCACCATGACTAAAGTCATCTACCGTAATAATTAACTAAGTAATTATTTATAAAAAAAATTAAAAATCACCATTTAATTCAAATAAATAAATAAAAAAGTATTATCAAAATTCCGAGAAGAGGAGTTACACGCGGCGAGGTCGGGGGGGGGGGGGGGGAGCAGCGAGGTCGGGGGGGGGGGGGGGGGGGCGGCGAGGTCGGGTGGGGGGTAGGGGGCGGCGGCGAGGTCGGGGAGGAAGACAACAGGTCGGGGAAGAAGACAATAGGTCGGGGGTATTTTCATCAAAAAAATTGGGTCAACCCAGTTGGCCGTTTATATTGGACGGAATTCGTCAAAAGTGGGGGATGAATTACAATAGTGTAAAGTGGTGGGATGTACCTTAAATAAGGATAAACAAAGTGGGGTGCCATTCAAATTTTCTCTGTTATTTTTGGTTTTTTCTAAGGGCACCACACTTTTTACTTGGGGGCAGCCCAAAAATGTTCAAAAAAATTACAAGTTTGCCATCAATTTTTTACTTGGGGCAGCGTTAGGACTGCCAACAAGGTGGCAGTCCTAGGACTGCCAGCAAGTTGGCAGTCCTAACATACGTTAGGACTACCAACAAGGTGGCAGTCCTCCTCGGAGATGGGAGAAAATTATTTCCAATCCTCACCTGGTAGCTAAGGAACCGAGGAGCCTGCGACTGCTTTCCCTTGACCGCGTCGAGGAGCTTCGGCTCCGGCGACATGGACCTCGTCGACGTCGTGGTCGCCCAGGGCGCGCTCCGACCGGAGGAGGACGTGGAGCACGAGGCTGCCGGGGTCCTTGTCGGGGACGGTGAACCTGACGGTGTGGGCCCACAAGGGGTTCTTTCCGCCGTCCCTGTCGACGGGGGTCCTCTGCACCGACCTCGGATCGCCGGCGATCGACGCGACGGCGTAGACTTCCATCTTGGAGAAGAGGTTGACGTCCTTGGCGGAGATCAAGGTCCTGTAGGCCATGGCGGGAGAGGGAATTAGGGTTTGGAGAAGGGAGGAGGAGGAGGAAGGAGGCGGCGGTGGCGGTGGCTGCTGGAAGTGGTGGTGGCGCCGCCGCCGGAGGAAGGAGGAGGAGGAGAAAAAAGAAGAGGGAAGAAATTAGGGTTTGGGGGGTTGGGCTGTCCCCAAGTAAATTTTGGGTGCACCCAGCAATTTCTTCATCTGTTTGGGCTGCCCCCAAGTAAGTGCTTGCCCCTAGCAAATATGGTGGTGCCCTTAAAATTACCTTTTTTTTCTCTCAATCCAAGCAGACCCTCAGTTCCCTGTCTATATAATCTTCCCGGCGTCTCTCTTTCCCGTCTTCAATCCTTTCCCACTCTTTCAAGAGGAAAAAAAAAAAGAAAAGGAAAAAAAATCCCTAACCCTAGCTTCTCCTCGGGATCAGCCATGGCCGACCCATACTGGAGATACGCCGCTGATCCTCGCCAGCAGCTAGCCATGGCGCCTCCTTCCCAAGCGCAGCTGAAGCGCCCCCGCACCGAATATCCCGGTATAGGTTCTCTCCCCCTTCCTTTTTTTTTTCCTAGGGTTTTGTTCGGTAGATTCATCGGTTTACGTGAAATTTAGGGTTTAGTTTCCTAGGGTTTCGTTACTTTTTGGTTTGGAAGGGCGTTCTGTATGTTTCTCAAATAGTGATTCCTCTGCTAGTCATTATTCTGCATTTCATGTGGTGGTTTGCCAAAAAAGTATTGTCTAGTAACATTCATAACCTAGGGATAATGAATTCATAAAATTTCTTGGTCTCTAGAACTAAAGTTAGAATTTTGTATGGTTTAATAGATATCCCGCCCGCTCCTGAGATGCTCGGCTACTATCCTCAGGATACCACGACGCTCGACGCCTCCTACGACCGGTACCTGCGCAATGGGGTATGCTGTGTTGGTCTCGCGATCCGAATATCTTGATGTTTAATGTGGATGATTCTGATATTTGAATGCCATTGCGTGGTAGGTCTCTTTTCCTCCTGCTGACCCCAGTAGGCCCATCGCCGGAGGTTTGACTGGCCGCCCGGTTGAAGATGCGCCGATGGTTGGTATGGATGTCAGGACTTCTGGTTATGGTGGCGGAAGGCCAGAAGCACCTCTTCCTCCAGATGCCTCGAATACCCTGTTCGTGGAGGGTCTCCCTGCTAACTGTAGTCGTAGGGAAGTCTCTCGTATCCTTTTTCGCAACATGAAAGTTCAGTAGAGGTTTTCTTTTGGAAACTTGAGAAAGTATATCTCCTGGTTTGTTTGCTTGGAAGTAGCAAGGGAAGTAGAGATTGTCACTATTAATACACTACAAAAATGGAAGGCATCAATAAATTCCATCAAGAGTTGCATAAAATAGAAATAATGAAGAGCAACATTGTAGATGTCGGATTTCAACTTCATGTTTGTTTGGGTTTTGAAATGTCGGATGTTGGTAGTTATTTCGTGTCGGCCGACAAATCAGTCTCAACCCAATGTTGGCGATATTCTCTCGAACTGTATATTGACATATGGTGCTGATATGTCGTTTTTCATGTGAAAATGACATGTCGGCTATTGTGTCAGATATGTCGCTGACGTCTATGACACTGATAAAGTGGCTGCATTTCTAGTTTGAGTTTCTACGTGCTGAAAGGAAACCAAGTATGGTCCTAGTTTCCAAATATGATGATGTGGCATATATAAAAAAATGGAAACATTAATTAATTTCCACGAGTTAAATAAATAAGAAAAACAAGAAGGCTCTCATTTCTAGTTTATGTGATTTCCCACCGATTGGAAAGAAATTAGGCTTGGTTTGGCTTTGCTGAAGCTTATTAAATGTGCTGCTAAAAGTGGCTCATAAGTTGATGTCAAAAGCTGCTATCGAAAGTTGTTTGGTAAACACATGACGGTAGTTGTTGTCAAAAGCAGTAGGGTGTTCGGTAAAACTCACTTTTCGGTCATGAAATTATGGGAATTGGAAATGAGAAAACTATACGTGTACAAGGATAGATGGTGGGTATTCAAAATAAATAATAATGGGTATTTATGTAAAAATTGGTTTGATAAGCTGCAATAGATTTTTGAAGTACCCCCTTCGTTCCTTTCAAAATCACCTCAAAAAGTGAACAAACTTTCCAAAAGTTTTTTGATAAGTTGTTACCTAACAACTTGCATCGCTTTCAAAGAAAAAGAGCATAAACAACCACCAATAAGCAATCCCAAGCCCAGCCTAAATAGGGTCATCATTTTCAGATATGCTGATGTGGCATGGAGTTTTTAAAAGTCCAGTAACAAAACAGAACTGGAAATGCCAACTAAGGACAGTTTCTATTAGTTTCCTTCTTCCTGTTTTAGTTTGGGTTGCCATTCGGTTGCCAAATAGGGCCCTTCCCCATGGTGACCTTTTCCACTACTATGTTTCAAAACAGATTAAATCTCAAAAAGTTCCAGATTCTTCATTAATGTTAGAACCCTTGTCTACTTGAAAATCTCTGTTAATTGCCAACGTGGTGCCAAGTTGGCCAAATTATCCTCCAAAACAATCCATGAAGAAATACTCCCGAATTGAACATGTGGAGAGTTTTTTTAGTCACCCAACACAATCTTGAAATGCTAACTTAGTTAGGCTATAGTCCTTAATGCAACCTTAGTAACATTAATGAAGAATGTGTTCCTTTACCTCTGCCGACAGATATCTTCCGTCCTTTTGTAGGGTTTCGAGAGGTGCGCCTTGTCAGTAAGGAATCTAGACTTGTAAGTCGAGAATACCATGTAGTTGAATCAATTTTTTATATTTATTTACTTCCTTTTTTCGCTTAAATGTTAACTTTCTTCAGGCTGGAGGAGATCCGATTGTTCTGTGCTTTGTTGATTTTGGAACTCCGAACCAAGCTGCCGTTGCATTGGAAGCTCTGCAAGGTGATAACTTTATTATGTTGTAACTATTAATTTGAATTATTTAATTTATGTTATCTCTCCATACTTTGGGTTGTCTGTGAATTAAGTTCATTTTGTATTCGTCAGTTTTTTCCTTTAATTTTAACTCAAAAATTATCTTTTTATCAGTTTGTGTCCTGGAACACTTGCTGTTCTTTGCATGATGAGCTGTCTATTTTTTTTTCCATCTCTGTGATAGGCCTCAAGTGTTTTAAGTCAATAGTCTAGCATTCGTAGTTTATATGCTTGGCCTTGACGGCAGTCTCTGATTTGATTAACACCCAGTGGATTTGTTATATCCTTTGCTATATCCATAGCTTTAATATTCCTGCTTGACTTCTGTTCAATCCTGATTCTTTCTAGTGCTAAGCCAATCAGCTTGAATTGGTTCTATATTACTTTTTTAAGCTTCTCTGGTTATATTGGAGGTCTACATTCTTCTTATTCAATTTTATTACTTGCATATAAATAATTTTCCTTCCACAACAGATAATGGACCTCATTACTGGATATCATAATATTTAGCTTAATTATCCCTGCAAATTTATCGTGACTTATGATTTTTGAAGTCCAATCCATCTTTCTTTTGGGCTTTGACCTTAGGATTCGACATTACACTCTCAATCTGAAGGTGACTAATTAGGGATGATAGTGGGCCAGGGCTGGGCCGATGGCTTGCAGCGGGTTTGGAAAATAGCCCAATCCGATCATGTCCTGATTGTGAAACAGGTCATATCCGTATCCTTGCTTTTGAGAGAGTATGGATGAGAAGCATAGCTTTACGATGAAGTTGACGATCTTCTTTCTTGTTGCAAAATGACTGGGGCCTTTCTCTTTTACAAATTGAGGCAAATTTTCTTAATAAAGAAAAAAAAAACATAAAACTTATGTACCGTGCACATAAGTTTATGTCAAGAACGACTGAATACAGGGCGAAGTATTGGTTGATGAGCTTGCATTTCATCTCCCATCCAACAGTAGTAGCCTTCGCGAATAACCCCAAAACAATGAGGCAGCCTTATTGCGACACATAAGCCATTTGGTGGAACCATTAGGTTCACTTACCTGCTTGATACTTGAGAAAGAACCTGAAAGGTGTGACCGTGTTATTGAGCACTATGATTATCAATGTTATAGATCGCATCTACATGTCATTCAGACAAGAAAAATGACACATATCAACATGTTAGTTATATAGTTTGAAAGAATGTAGGCATATCAGTTATGACATTTAGAGATCGTTTTCTTTTTTTTTTTGACTTCCAAATGATAAAAAATTGGCATGCAACCCTAGACTTAGATTACTTCTAGCTGGGTAAAGCTTGAAGCTTGCGACCGGTCGTCAGAGTTATCTGTTTAAGTCTTGTTGGACACTATATTCTTGTTTTTACATTTCATCGAGTTGTTGTGGATTCTTTTCGTCTTAATTGGGGTTTGTTTCATTTATTATATCCAAGGTTCGCAGTATCAGAATAGGAATCGATATCGGACCATTCCTATGAGTATCGGGGTCGGTAGTATCGGTGGTTTCGGATCAGAGTATCGAATATTTTTGGTATCGGAAAACAAATAATTATTAACAAATTATTAATATTTTAGAAAGTATATTTTATACATTAGACATAATTTTAAGTATTTTCAGTGTTGTTTCTTAGCAGTTTGAAATAAAATGAAATAGTAGTCACCATTGCCAATTGGTTTACATGCAATAGATTAGTTTTCTTCTTCTACATGTTTTTACAACCTTACTATGCTTTTGCACCCTTGCTGATAGGTCTTTTCCGTTCAGCTTTTTTTTGTTGAATTGACTAGAAAAGAGACCCCCAATGTCAGTATCGGTCAGTATCGATCAGTATCGGATTGGGACATGCTAAACAGTATCGGCTGTATTGGATTGGTATCGGCTGATATTGCAAACTATGATTATATCTTTAATGAAACGCATGGGAAAATTATTTCACTGTTCTATTCCATAAATAAACTTTAAATGATTAATGGGTCCGAACCTGTTAATCTTCATTATAGGGTTGTTGTAGAGTGAAATGTAGAGGAATCTCGGATTTATCGTATAACGAGTAACAAGACTAAGACTAAGAGCGTGAAGGAATATACAAAGTTAGTAGTTTTATTTTTGTACTCAACTTAATTCGACTTTAAATTTACTTAATACTAGTATATATGCACATACGTTGCACGTATTTCATAGATTATTATTAGTAAGACTAAGGGTCTGTTTGGTTCCGCGTTATATTGCAGTTTTTTGAGTTAAAACAGCAAATAGTCCAAAAACTGTGTTTGGCAGCTACTTCTTCGGATTTGCTTCCTCAAATTTTTTTTTGGAAACCAACTTTATAGTGCAGCTTTTAGAGAGCAGCAAAAACCTGTTTTCTGAAATGATTTTTTTTGCTCTCTACTGTTTGGCGGGCCCCACCACCCACCAAACCCCCTTCCCCATCTCTCACTCTCTCTCCTCTCTAAGAATTGGGAGTCTGTGCTCCTTCATCCTATCCCCCTTTTGAGATGGGAGTCTCCGGTCGTCGACTCGACCAGAGGGAAGTCGAAGACAGACTCCTCGGCCTCCGTCGCCGACCCCTCCTCCTCCGCCATCGACTCCTCCCATGGCTGGCAGAAGGTCACCTCCAAGCGCCAGCGAGTCGACGACCGGTGGCCAAGATCATTGAGGGGTCGACGAGACCGGTGACCAGTGGCCAACAACTTAGGGCCCTCCTCCTCCACCGTCGGCTCCTCCCTCCGGCTGGCAGAAGGTCACCTCCAAGCGAGTCGACGACTGTTTGGGTTAACCTTGAATTTTTTTTATTTTTTATTTTACTTTTTTTGGGTTAGGGTTCTTATGAATCGCAGCAGGACATTCAGTTGATGAGGTTTACGGACTACTTCGGGAAGGCGTTTGCCGCGGTGGGATCCTCGCAGTTCTCGTGGGTGAAGACGTTCAACGAGTCTCCGGTGGCCAAGATCATCGATGTTCGATTCAAGAATTCTCCTTTTTTATGTGAAGAATTTAGTTTATTGGCTTCGGATCACGGTTTTCTAGATAGAGTAATTCGTAATTTTTAATGGAATGATGTGCATGTGTTCCCAGTCGTATCTGTGTCGGACACAAATTGAGTGGACATGATACATATATTTTATTGGACACGAAAAATATGTGGGAACACAAATTGGACACGAACATATTAATTTTAATATAAATATTTTATAAAATTTTAATAACAATTATTTTCACAAAATATTTACCAAACAAAATTTGTAACTTTTATTTCATAAAATCATTTTTCAGATGAAAGTAACCAAACGTAAACCCAAATTTTTTACACTCAGAAAACAACTTTATAACTTACTTTAAAAAAATTATTTTCTGAAAGAAATTTCAGAAAGCATATCCAAACGGACCCTAAAAGTCGGCTCCTGTAATTATTCTAATCTTTATCGAGGCTATTTAGAAAGAGTAAAAGACAACTGCCTTAAATATTCTAAATTTATTATTATTATTATTATATATATATATATATATATATATATATATAGACTATTTAGGAAGACCAAATGATAGCTCCCGTAAGTACCTAGATGCGTTTATTAACTTTAATGAATAATTTTAATTATTAAACATATGTAAGGGTATATTTGGAAGAAAAAGTTCACGGTGAAGTCCAACTTTTCTCATTATATTGTAGTATAGATCTTTATTAAGACTACTTAGAAAGACTAAGACATCTTGCCTTTATTATTCTATTAGTATTATCATATTATTATATATATTATTTCTAGACTTTTTAGGAAAGTTCGAAGGACACCTCCTGTAATTACCTAGCTGCCCTTATTAACTTTAATGAATATTTTGGAAAAATTTGAGTGGCACCCCACATTTGTTACGCTTATTTAAGGTGCACCCCACATGATTACATTAATGCATAACACCCCGCACTTTGGACGGTTTCTGTCTAAAACTAACGATCGAATTTTTTTTTGACGAAAATGCCATTGTCTCCTTTTGTGTCCCCCCTTTCCGTCACACGTGGCTGCCCGTCCTCTGCCCCCCGCCGTGCTCGGCCCCCTCCACGGCGTCGCCGCTCTCCCCCACCCCCTCCCCGACCTCGCCGCACCGCCCCCCTCCACCCCCCCGGCCATCACCACCATCACCAACATCATCATCATCACCACCACCACCATCAACCATCATCACCGCCCCCCTCCCGCTCCGCCCCCCCCTCCCGCTCTGCCCCCTAGCAGCAGCGCGCGGCGGCGGCGGCAGCAGCATCGCGCGGCGGCAGCAGCGTGCGGCGGCGGCAGCAGCAGCGCGCGGCGGTGGGGGCTAGGGGGCGGAGCGGGAGGGGGGGGGGGGCGGAGCGGGAGGGGGGGGGGCGGTGATGATGGTGGATGGTGGTGGTGATGAGTTGATGATGATGATGATGGTGATGGGGGGTATTTTCGTCAAAAAAAATTGGTCAACGGGGTTGACCGTTAGTTTTAGACAGAAACCGTCCAAAGTGGGGGGTTTTATGCATTAATGTAATCATGTGGGGTGCACCTTAAATAAGCGTAACAAATGTGGGGTGCCACTCAAATTTTTCCTAATTTTAATTAGTAAACATATGCAAGGGTATATTTTGGGGAAAAATGTTTCACGGTGAAGCATAACTTTTCTCATTATATAGTAGTATAGATAAGATTCTTAACATTTGTTGTTATTTTTATTTGAACTTAAAATTGTTTCATGTTATGTTAGTTTTAGGGCATATAGATCATTTGTATACTATATATTTATTGATATCGGACATTTTAAAATGTCTTGACATTTCAAAACCCAAACGAACATGAACCCGACATCTGCAACCTTGATTATTATGCAAGTGGCTATGCGAGTTGGCTATCACGGCTTATGATTTCTGTAGTTCCGCTTATTTTCTTTGGAAACGTAGTCCGTACGCATCGTAAAATAGTCACGATTCGCTTTTGCAGGTTATAGATTTGACGAACATGACAGAGAATCAGCCAACTTGAGGCTGCAATTCGCTCGATTTCCGGGGCCGAGGTCAGGTGGTGGGCCTCGAGGGCGACGTTAATTTCGTTGGTTTCAGGTTTCCCTTTCAGGTGACAATGAGATACTTAACGATAATGAATAAATCATAAATACATTCTTATGTCGAAAATACTAAACCTATTTCCGGCGGGCGTTGTGTTGTAGGCTTGGTGGTCGAATGGTGGAGATTTAATGAGAAAGGGAACATGCAGTTTTCGACGAGAGTGAGCTTATTGCGACTGAGATTGTATTCTACAAGAATAGTGTTATTGTAGTAGACTATAGAAGTTTCAGAGTTGTCTTTAAACGAGTTTCAGAGTTGTCTTTGAAAAGTTTCTACTCTATATGTACTATTTTATGAACCTTAAAGTATGGCTGTTGTTTATTTGAGACGTAATTTACTTTGCTGATAAAGCAATGTATTTTTTTTTTTTGATATTAACTATGCCGGTTACATTGAAATTGTGGATGTTGCTTAAACTAAGTGTTGGATTTACTCTAATTGGTAGAGAGCAAATGATTCAATTTCTTATGAAAATATATTGTTTATTTTTTGAAAGTTATTTGATTACCAGTTTCTGTTAATCCTTAACACTTCTTCTATGACCAAGTTTTATATATGCAAGACATTTTCATATCATTCATCCAGAATTAGTCTCCATATTCTTTTTTCTTGGTTAGACTTTTTTTTGTTTGTTTTTGTTTATATATATATATATATATATATATATATATATATATATATAAGAGGAAAAAAAAAAAATATATATATATATATATATATATATATATATATATATATATATAAGAAAATATATTCATCGTATCCTTTTTTGTTTATTGAAAATTTTAAAATGAAAAGGTTTAAACGAATTGATTTAGTAGAAATTTTTTGCAGTCCATTTTACAAGTTTTGTACTTATACTGAACATATGAAATAGATAACATGTAATATTAGGTGTGTGTAGCCCATTTTACTTTAATTTTCATAGTGTGACTAAATTTGTTTAACCAGATTTTAGTAGATCCCCTTGTTAATATTTGTTAATAATTTTCCCTTGGCATTTCAAAACACTTATCATACTTGCATCTTGGTTATCATACTTGCATCTTTCTAATGCTCTGGTCTTTTGCCATATCAACTTGTCTGACATAGTAAAGGTTATAGTTGAATATGTGGCTTAGGTGTACTGCTGTTGAGATTTTCTGGTCGCAATTCTTCCTTTTATTTGGCTTCGAATCACGTTTCCTTGAGGTAATTCAGTGTCTCCTATTACGTGCATGTGTTCCTTAATGTATGTCATATGGATCGTGTATAGATCAAGTTCTTTTGGGGCTCACTAGTATCCTAGGCATTATTGCTATCTTGGCAGCGTAGGAAGTGATTGCACATATTCACAACCTTGGCAAATAAAGTTGAGCACTTCTGGTTTAAAGTATATCATATGAATCCTTGGACTTGTTTTGTCGGCCTCCCAAATGTCCCCATCTAGGCCCCTAGGCATTATCTTTTATCCTGTCAGCCTAACTGCTTCTGTTTTTTCACAACTTTGACAAGTAATAGGTGAGCAGGTTCATATGCAGTTAACTTGTGGTTTTTGACCACCTAAAGGGTTCATATTTTGTTTGTATCTCTTTGTTTAAGTTCTGTTTCCCTTGCGTTAACTTTGTATGTGTTGAACCAGTTAGAGTTAAGTTTCATAGGGTGAATAATTCAGTTGTTTTTACTCATTGGGTTCCACTAATTTCTTGAAACTTGTATGTTTACCTTTTCTTTCCAAATGAACCAATATTACATGTGTTTAATGGATTTGTTCCCTTGTTTTTCTCATGTTTTTAGCAACTGGTTTGTTCCTTTCTCTCTTGATTTGTTGAACCAAAATAGCTGTAAATTAACTAGTGTCTGTGTTTTTCATTCAAGCATCTCGTTTGGAAGCACTCGGACTGATTTTATCCAATCAGTCACTGCCCCCACAACAGATAGAAATGTCACAGAGTTCTCATTGAAGCGATGCTCAGGAGGTTTTTTCATTTGCTTGTAGTTGCAGCCTATTATGTTTGCAATCACAATTTGTTGATGTACTTCTTGCATACCATATATACTTTGTTTAGTTTAACTTAGTTACTTAGGAACTTCGAATGGAGTACGTCTGTAACTGCTACATGTTGCTTTACCAACTGTGCTAATTTATATACAGAGCTTATCAGGTCCAGGTTTATTCAGTTATGTAAGATAAAAACCTGAAACCTATAAGCTTTTTTGGTTCGGATTAGGATCCAGTCCAAATTCCTTCCCTTGTAATTGGATTTGGGGTTGGGTTTTGAATTTTACATAAGTTTATATATTATTTACTTATAAAATATTTGTTGATTTTTTGACAATAATTAGATGATTTCCGGTTTGAGATTCTTGCGGTATATTGTTAGTTTTGTTTTATATAAAATTGATACAACATTCAAACTCTGTTCAATCAAATATATTTGAGAAACCTGATATGTGCTATATGTAAATCGTATTCGGGTTTCTTATCGTGTTCAGTTGAAGATATATCCAAACGCTAACCGATAAGGACTTTGTTCTACTTTTGGAATCCAAACCCTATAATTCTAAAATAATGTGGTTGAGTTATCAGGTCCATTGACAACTCTCTTTATAGTTCATTTTACTTGTGGAATTCGAACCCTATAACTCTAAAATAATTGGGTCGGGTTTTCAAGGTAAACGATGACAATGGACAGCTATCTAGTCTATATACTGTAATAGTGCAGTTAGTAATATTATATAATGTCTGCAATTGGCTACTTAAGATATATTGGCCTGTAGCCTTACAGATATATTTTTCAAAGAAATATTGAAGCTGTATTATGTCTGCAATTGGCTACTTAAGTAGCCAATTGCAGACATTATATAATATTACTAACTGCACTATTACAGTATATATTGGCTACAATTGGCTACTTAAGATATATTGGCCTGTAGCCTTACAGATATATTTTTCAAAGAAATATTGAAGCTGTATTATCCTATTTTAATATTATGGGTCTAAAAGTAAAGGCTGATGCATAATGTATTAGGGTTTATTGAATATGGACTAGTGACCTGGTCACACATGTCGAGGCAAATCCCAAGTGTGCGTATTTTAATATTTGAATTATCATTTAACTCATGAGGTGTGTTAGTTCAAGTATTTTGAATGGTAGGAGTGCTGGCGGCTTCTTTTTTCTGGTGGGCAATGTTCAAATTCCTCTACATGCATTTGTTTTGTCAAAAAATTTTTGGAGGAATTTCTTGACTCGGACGTGGACGAAGGGCACAAAGTAGTACTTTGTTGGCGTGCTTTGCACGTACGCGTCGGACACGCGGAGATGACACACAGAAGCTATGCAGTATCGTCATGGTTGTCCGCTGATAGCTCCGTGGAAGCTGCATGGTATCACCATGGTAGCTTCTTGACAGTTCTGCATGGCCATTTTGCTGTAGCCCTTTTCAAGGTTGTTCATTTTTGTAAATGTCCTATTAATAATGAGTTACTGCTAGTAAATGTCCTATTGAATAGGGAGTTACTCCCTTGTCTTCTGTTCATGTTGTTAGTGGACGTTTACTGCCAATCATGGAATGACTCTTCTATATATTGTGTTCCAGCACTAAGTGCACACACGAGAGAAGAAAGGAGAATCCCTCATAGCAACCATATGCCTTTTTACTTCGAGTGTTGTTGTTACAACTCGTCAGTGCTCCTTCCGACGAAGGGTGGTGATTTTCAAGAACATTACAAAAGTTCTTCAGAACTTGGTTCCTGGGAGCGGATCGACGGAGACGGTCAAATTTCGCTTTGAACAACGGTAATCTTTATCACCCTAGCAGACAGTTGTGCTAATTGTTAGCATATTTCGACAGTTTTTATTGCTATCATTTAGATTTCTGTTCTATCAACAACTTAGTTGCTATTTGTTCAGCAGGTTCACAATTTGTTATTAGCGATTTTCACCACTTTTAGGACTTTTTAGCAAGTTTTACTTGCTGTTTTACCATTTTTGTGGTTCAGACTTTCACAAACTCGTACTTTTCCGACTTTCCACATCATAGTGATCCGTGGTTGTTATATTCTCTCTCTTTGGCCAGTGTTTTGAGGCATAATCCGTTATTCTTTTACCTAGCATAGTAATTCCTATGTTAAATCTTCTCCTCGGTTGACTAAGCAGGTTTTGCATAGGTTTTTCTGAATCGTCATAGCCACGATTTAGCATTATATAAAGTAAATTATTTAAATGTTCATGATACTCAAGTTTCGTACTGGTTCTCACTATCTGTCACTTGTCAGTTTTTTGGGGGTGCAAACAAAGTATAAAATGAGATCAGTGGTATGCTGAGAAATTACTGGCATCCTGTCTTCATGGAAGTAGCTCTCTCTGTTCATTGCAGTTCTATCTCCTCTCCTTAGGTGAGGGTCTTGTGCAACATCTGTTTTAGTAAGAGAGGGTGTGTTATTAGCAACAGTTGATGACTACTGACTAGAATCAGCATATTGCAGCCAACATCTTAATGCAGGTGTACTAATCTTCGCTGGATAGTTTGGTTTCCAGTTGTAATGGAGTTTTTGAAGTGCATAGTTTGTTGAAATTGAAAACCAATTCAGCTCATTTGATGAATATTTCACACTTAATGAATACTTATAATATTTTGATTAGGCTCCTCCAGCCCTGCTTCACCAATGTAAAGATGTACTAGCTTGTTTCCTATTTCAGGTCAATTGCACCATTGCCTGTTACCCCTTCCAAGTTTTTTGACGACAGTATGCAATAATAGATCGAGTATTATTAGCTATTTTTCTCATCTTATACATGGGGTTTGACTGTTTAAAAGTTAAAACTAGCTTGCTCAAAGCTGGGTTAAGGTTAAACGTAGATGGGGTGGGTGTGGGGGGGGGGGGGGGGGGGGGGGGGGGGGGGGGGGGGGGGGGGGTGGGGTGGGGGTGGGGCGGGGCGGGGCGGGCGGAGCTGGGAACTATGGCAACTTGAGGGCAAGATAATTAGGAAAGAAAAAAAAAAGGTGTGAGATGTCCTGTAGTCTCATGATCCATGTGACAGTATTTGAATTTGTATAATCCCAATTTGTAATGAAATCGGATGAAATCTGAACTGATCTGAATCAGATTGAAACAATTTTGATTAATGCGATCATTTGATTGTGGCTAGAATTCTCTCCTTCGGCCATTAACAACATAGAAAACTATGTGAATATTTGACTATACATTCTATACCTCGTCATTATAATCATATAATGTCATCTTTGTCACTGACGTTTTCTTAAGTTATCAATACATTTCTGAAGAAAATTAATTCCTGAAGAGGCCTTGATGTGGACTTTGTTGAAATTCTAATGCGGAGTCTTGATATTATTGTATAATAAAAGCTCATCCACCGAAGAGCCAAAAAATGCATGCAATGTGTGTTACGTCTTTTATCCAACTATCGCTGGAATTTTGGCAATTTGAGATCTGTTCCGACTTTTTAGTAAAAGGAATGCAGAATTGTGGAAGCAGGAAGCAAATCTCTGGTGGTTATATTAATGTGTTGTCCGTTCAATTATCCTGTGTTGAACATAATCTCATTCTGATGTACAACGAGTCATATATTTAATCTTGTGTTGAATATGATCTCATTCTGATTTACTCAATTTCATATGTTATTTATATAGACACATTCCTGCTTATTGACTGTCATGCTTACTGCATCTATATCGGTAGGCAAACAAGTATAACTATGTTGAGTATGACCCTAAGGAGGAGACCATGTGGGTAATTTTACATGGAGGTAAGGATAAGACACCTATTAGAAGCATTCATGTTTTTTGGCGAAGCTCAATTTAATTCTATATGGACTAAGTCCGACTCAGACTCGGACTCGGGCTCATGGGCTCATGAGGCGTAATGTGGCATTTTGTTGGCGCACTTTTCACTTAGCACGTCAGCACCATCGCTAGGCGCATAATGCGCTTAAGTTGTGCTCGTTGCGCGAGCCTCTTGCACAGCCATTTGCGCGCCAGTTCGCACATCCAAATGGCGCGCCAGTTGGCGCTGCCAGATGGCGCGGCTTGATGGCGCGACCAAATGGTGCGTCAGTGGGCGCGCGCACACATGTGCGCAGTGGCGCAATATGATGCTCGCGCACAGTGGCGCTCAGTGGCGTTGTTTCGTGCAGGACGTTGCTGAACCGTTTCGTAACGTGCGATAACGGATCCGATAATTTCGGATCTGACATTCAAACGTTGCGCACGTTCCGGGTCTGAGCTACAGAGAGGCCTTATATATAGAGTCTCTCTTCTCTCTCATGAGTGAGAATTATTCATGAAATTTTCCACAGAGAGAAGAGAAAGCTCCTGCGTTGGCGCCACTTGAGAGTTCACATATTTTCTTCCGAGGAGTTCGTCCGTGAGCAGATTGGCATAGCGTTCCAGAGTTCTTTTAAACTTGCTAGTTCCTAGAAGCTGACCGTGTGGACGGATCTAGCTTTGAGCGTCGGTGTTCTAAACACCCCAACTGGCTTTCTCCTATTACGAATTTTTTTCTTTAGATTTTTCGTTCGTTGCTTTTACGAAAATCTTCTTAGATTTTTCGTTCATAGAATCCTCCTAGGATTTCTGTTTGCAGCTTCTTTGAAGTGCTGCATTCATTTCACAAGAGTTTTCTTCTGATATCACGCCCAAGGACTAACAAAAGATTGCCAATTCTGTTGGAGTCCAGTCTGGATTTGATAATAGCATATATATGGAGTCCAAATCTGATTAAATATTTGATTTAATTTGATTTGAATGTCCATAGTTAGTGCTGGGCTATTTTAGATATAATATGATTCTTATTTGAGGGTTTCCTATTTAAGAGATCCTATTATAGTCTAAAATAGAATATTGATGGACTATTTTAGGTGTAGTAGGATTCTTATTTGAGGGCTTCCTATTTAAGAAATCCTATTATGACCTAAAATAGGTTTTTCTTATACTATATATATGGGGTGAGGGTGGAGGCACAAAGCACAGCACAAAAAAAGTGGAGATTCGAGGTACTTGTCCACAAAAAATCTAAGAGAAAGTTTCGCACTTTGCTCTTAGGACTTCGTCATCCAAGACAGAAAGAAGAATAAATCCAACCGAGGGGTCGTCAACTTCGGTTAGGGAGATTGCTACGGGTTGGTGAACGATTTTAATTATAATTTTTTTTCTTCTTGAGTGTGGTGAGGGAGTTGAACCTATTAGGGCAAAGGGTTCAACATTAGTTTTTGTCAATCTTGTAATTTCATCTGAGTTATAGAGATTGGGATTTGTCCAGGTGACGTAGTCACCGTCATATACTTGTCTTTATCTGTGCTTGGTGTCCGTTAGACAGGGGTTGGTTATTTCAGGTGGGTTGGCCTAAGTTTTCGTTGCGGCAACGTCTCAGACACGGTATCGGAGCGCAAGAGGGCATATTCGATTCCCAACATCTAGTATCAGAGCTTTGGAGGTTCTGGCAACCATGTCTACGGAGCAGATGAACACTCGTATGATCACCCTCACCGGAGGAAACTGGACGATTTGGAAGCCAAGGATGGAGGATCTACTCTGGTGCAAGGACTTGCATGGTCCGTTGGAGGACGACAACGCAAAGCCAATGGACAAAGCTGCTGAAGACGGGAAACGACTGGATCGGAAGGCCGTTGGATTCATCCGCCAATGGTTGGATAATTCGGTGTTTTATCACGTGTCCATGGAGAGTTCAGCAAAAACATTATGGGAGAAGTTGCATTCGCTGTACGATGGGAAGACGACTGGCAACAAGGCGTTTCTTATTCGCCAACTCGTAAACTCGAAGTACACGAAGGGTGCCCCAGTGGCACAATATCTGAACGAGGTTCAGGGTATCATCAATCAGCTATCTGCGATGAAGATGGTGATTGATGATGTGCTTCAGGCCCTACTGCTCTTGAGTTCTCTGTCGGAAAGCTGGAAGACGTTGGTGGTGTCGGTGAGCAACTCCACGCCTGATGGAGTTGTCACGATAGAAGCAGTCAAAAGTAGCTTGTTGAATGAGGAGGTCCGACGCAAGCAAGTGGAATCGTCGCAGGATTCCGCTCTGGTGACTTTCTACGGGAAGGGAAGACCCAATTCACATGCGAGGACATGGGAGAGTTCTCGAAATCTTGCGATTGTGGATCGCAAGGAGGGCTGCTATCACTCTAGCGAAAGGGGTCATAACAAGAGGATCTGCATGAAGCTCAAAGCTGAGAAGACAAAAGGCAAGGACGATTAGGAGGATCTCACAGCAATGGGAGATATCATCATCGCAGCAACCGACGCAGAGGAACCTTGTGGCATGTGTCATGACGGCGAATGGGTCATGGACACGGAGGCGTCGTATCACGCCACTCCACATAGGAGGATCTACACGTCATACCGCGGCGGCAGGTTTGGGCGTGTGAAGATGGGCGATAAGGGGACAGCTGCAGTTGTAGGCATCACGGAGCTCGGTGAGAAGCTCGTTCTCAAGGGTGTGCGACATGTACCGAGTTTGCGCTACAACTTGGTTTCGGTAGGAAGGCTGACAGATGATGGCTGTCGCAGTCTGTTTGGGGACAAAGATTGGATGTTTGCGAAGGGTTCCCAACAGCTGGCTCGGGGATATTTGTGTTGTGGCATGTACAGGCTCAAGTCGCTGAGCTGTACAGGTAGGCCACAGACACCGGATGGAGGCTCGAGGGGTGCTCGACAGGAGGTGGATCGTCGAGAACTTGCTGAGGAGGGGCTTCTAGGTGCTTTGAGGGATACGGAGGATTCGGTTCGTCGAGACAAAGCGACGGATGGTGGTGAGTCAAAAATTGAGGGTCAGTCTGTCGGTCCCATGACAACTGATCGGTCTACAGGTGGGGGTTGCTCTACGGATCCGATTTTGGCGACGGGTGGTTTGCCAAAGCTTCACGGAGCGACATCGGTTTCAGCAGTTCGAAGCCATGAAGGAGATCAAGGTTTACAGCAAACTCAATCTGAGACGGAAGCATCATCATTCACACTGTTCAGGGGGAGCTGTGGGTTATCGACGGCATGCACAGTGCGTGATGTTCTACTCGAGGACGCATGTGTATGGGGGAGCTTCAAGTTCAGACACGAAGGTGGGCAGGTTCAGGAGTTCGAATCTTAGGAGGACCACACCGTCTGCTTGGTTGGGCTAGCCAAGGATGAAGAAGCTCGTCGGAACGTTAACACTTTTCGGTAGAAGACAGAAGTCGGGGACAGACAGCTGAGACTTGCAGTGAGGCTGATCGTCATGGACTTCGGTCTTGATCGTGTTATTGATATCAGCAGGATCCCAATGGTGCAAGAGGTGCTACGCATGGCAGCTAGCGTCGACGTGACGATTGAGGAGCTGGAGACGAAGGAAGATGCAAAGCAGCTCGAGGGATCGAAGATCAGTGGCATGGGGAAGCAGGAACTCTGTCGCATGACGACAGACATGGAGTCCAGTTGAGGAGCCATGGGGTCAACACCCTCTCATCAGACTGGAGGAAAAGATTGTTGGAGTCCAGTCTGGATTTGGTAATAGCATATTTATGGAGTCCAAATCTGATTAAATATTTGATTTAATTTGATTTGGATGTCCATAATTAGTGCTGGACTATTTTAGATATAATAGGATTCTTATTTGAGGGTTTCCTATTTAAGAGATTATATTATAATATAAAATAGGATGTTGATGGGCTATTTTAGGTGTAGTAGGATTCTTATTTGAGGGCTTCGTATTTAAGAAATCGTATTATGACCTAAAATAAGTTTTTCTTATCCTATATATATGGGGTGAGGGTGGAGGTACAAAGCACAACACAAAAAAAGTGGAGATTTGAGGTGCTCGTCCACAGGAAATCTAAGAGAAAGTTCTGCACTTTGCTCTTAGGACATCGTCATCCAAGACAGAAGGAAGAATAGATCTAATCGAGAGGTTGTCAACTTCGGTTAGGGAGATTGCTACGGGTTGGTAAGCGATTTCAATTGTAATTTTTCTTTTCTTCTTGAGTGTGGTGAGGGGGTTGAACCTATTAGGGCAAAGGGTTCAACATTAGTTTTTGTCAATCTTATAATTTCATCTGAGTTATAGAGAATGAGATTTGTCCAGGTGACGTAGTCACCGCCATACTTGTCTTTATCTGTGCTTGGTGTCCGTTAGACGGGAGTTGGTTATTTCGGGTGGGTTGGTCTAAGTTTCCGCTGCGGCAACGTCTCAGGCACGGTATCGGAGCGCAAGAGGACGTATCCGATTCCCAACAAAGACTAACTACACTTTGAGGATGTAAAGAACAGGGGCTAGTCAATGAATAACACAACTAGTTTCAAATTGGAGAAATGGACTCAAATAGGAGGAAAAATGCAGCAACAAATACTTCAGTTCTCTGGTCAGCATCTAAGACTATGACTAAAAGTTGATGCAGGCAATAACAAAAGAAGTCAGCAGTGACTCAGAATCATACATTACAAGAACTGATCACAAGTACTCAACTGTAGAGCCTAGCGAAGAATGCAGGTGCAGCTTCAGAATATATATTAGAATGAAGCATACATGAGTGATATTGGTTCGGCTCGCCTCTTTGCTTAATTAGAATCAACTTGCATTTAGGCCAGCCGCACCAATATCACCTCATGTCTTCTTCTTCTTCTTCTTTCTCTAAACTTGCATTGTGAAGGCGACCACATTCGATTTATATAAAGCTTCAATGCTAACATTGCACTGAAATAGGACAAATGAAGAATCAACTGTGCACTTTCTTACTCGAGATGAAGAATCCGTCGTACGTCAATCTGATAGCCAAGTGAGGTTAAAAATTGTGAGAGAGGACGATAAAGCTATACAAAAAGACAAGAAAGGAGTTCTAAATGTTTTCTTGGCAACAAAAGTCGCAGCTTTAGATTTGGAGATCATAATTTTCGACCCCACAATTACTAGAAAATTATCGAATGACTTTCAACTCGATGGCTGGAATCCACAGTCACCAATGAAGTTGATCATATATAGACCTATATAGACCTATATATATGTAGGAAGTTATATCAATGACTAGAGGATACCGTTGAGATTGTTATATATACTACAATAGAACATACATACATTTTTTACACACTTAAAAATCAGTATTAACTGGTATTGAGTTTGAATCTTCACATATGCATTAGACCGCAGGATAATTGTTAACAAAATATATACAACGTGACATTATAGTTTAAAGTGCTCAGACGGTCCACGTGTTTCAGAGGGACGCGCTCACCACGTGACAATGCGTAAGTGCATTTTTCCTGTAGGTATCAAACTTTCTTGATTGTGTGCATTCTTCCCTTACTCGATGGAAAGTTTTGGATCGACTTGTACCACTTCTAGTAGCATGTATGTTTGCTCTGATCGCAAAAATTATATACGATCGTGCGCATGTCCGCGCCGACGTCCCCCCTCCCCCCCCCGCACTATATCGGACCTATCCTGGTTTTTCAGCAGTTCCCCTCCAATGGAGAGGCGACATGTGGCCCTCGAACCAGACTACGGTCCAAATTCGCGGACAACGTAGCAATCTGTGAGAGATGGGGCTCAAATTTTTTGCAATGTTCAGTACCGTTTTAGTTAAACAAATCAAACAAAAATATATACTCCTAATATGAATATAATGCAACTATATTTAAAGCATGAGTACAAAGAACTCGCCCAAACTACTTCATATTTTTGCAGCTACAACTGAAAGGAGAGGAAGGAGAGAGAATGAATGGTAAAATAGATTTTTTATTGTTTTCAACGTGATGAAAGTTACGTGTTTATACCAAGTTGAATGTATGCAGAATTTACCCAGAGGAAAAAAGAAACGTTGGAAATATTTCATTAATTTAGTCTTCCATATATTTGTACTGTTTCTATCGGCCATGCATCATGATTACCGCCTCATATTATTTTGTTCCTCCTTGACGAAAGATTTTGGAATTTCCCCATAACACGTTCCAGAAAACCCGGTTTATATGGCCATTAGTGCTGCTTAATTTGCTTTCACATGATGGGTTAGTCTCATCATTGATCATTATTTCTTCTTCTTCTTCTCTTCTTCTTCTTCTTCTTCATCATCATCATCATCATCATCATCATCATCATCATCATTATTATTAGACTAACTAGGATAGATAAAAAGCACATAGCTATTATCCAGCCAAAATTTATTAATAATACCAAGTCTGCTGCTATTACAACTAGCACTATTACAATCAACACTTACACCCAATTATATATACTACTAATCATAGTCCTCTTTAGGATTTTAAGTTTGATTATACAAAGACACCTTTTATTTCAGATTCATTGGATTTGAACGAATCTTCCGATTCATTGGGTTTGAACGAAACTTCATATTCATTGGGTTGAACGAATCTTCGGTTTTATTGGATTGAACGAATATTCAGAGTCATTGTATTTTTGTTGTGCTTGTTTAGGTTGTAGCTGTTCCTTCAAGATTTATTCACTCCCAGATTTATTCTAATTGTTTGAAGAGATTCAGATTTGTTGTATGTATCTTTTGCTCAAGGCTTTGTTGTATCTTGAGGTTGTATCTTGGAAAAGTATTCGCCTGAACCCGTCACTAAACTCTTTCCGGGTGGAGGCGAATAACTTTATAAAGAAAATGTCGACATACATATACGCCTCAAAGCCATTTTTATTTTATATCTATTATTATCACTTACAATTTTAGAAAGTTATTCCTTTGCAACTATGGAGACTGATACGAACATGACTTCGATCAAAGTAATGAATCAGGATTTGATCATATTTGTCAATTTGATGGCAATAAGAAGATTTATTGTTCCCGGTAACGAAAAAGTTAGTAAATTAAAAAATCTCTATATGGCTTGAAACAAGCACCAAAACAATGTCATGAAAAGTTCACTACTAAAATCTGCTCAATTGGCGACATAAATTTAGCGACGTTCGTTTACCGTCGCTATATTGTGCACATTAGCGACGTTTAGTCGAAACATCGCTAATAGTCGCTACTAGCGACGACCTAAGCGACGTAACAACGACGTATATTAATCACATGATCCAGCCGTCGCGAAACGTCGCTCGGACGTCGCTAGTAGCGACTAACTTAGCGATGTTAGTGTTAGCGTCGCTAAATTCTAATTATATTCCCCCCCCCCCAACGTTTCATTTTCCCCCATTTTCCTCTCTCACTCTCTCTCCTCCCCCCCCTCCGGCGCTCTCACTCTCTCCGGCGGCGACTCTCACTCTCTCCGGCGACTCTCCTCCCTCTCCGGAAATAGTCGACTCTCCCCCTCCCTTTCTCTCTCTCTCTCTCTCCGTCTGTTTTGGTTGTTGGTGGTTTGGGGGGGGGTGCGGGTGGCTCTGGGGGAGGTGCAGGGGGGATGCGGGTGGTTGGGGGGTGAGTGGGGGGTGAGTGGGGGTGGTGTAACTCCCCTTCCCGAAAATTTTTAAAATATTTTTTTATGATTTATTTTAATTTAAATGGTGATTTTAGATTTTATAAATAATTAATTATTGGTTTATTAAATTTTGTTATTATTATTATTATTATTTTATTGAGGTTATATAATATTAATATTATTATTGTGGTTAGTAATTATAAATTATTTATTAGTAATAGTTATCATCATTTTATTTTTTTTATCAAAGGAAATGGGTGTATATTTAAAATATGAATGTAGGTATATATAGATATTATATATGTAATTGTACGTATATATAATTATGTATTATAGTGTAATTGAATGTAATATAATTATATATTATAGTGTAATTGAATGTATATATAATTACATATAATGGTGTTGTGTGTGTGGATATAGTTATGATTAAATATAATCATAGATATAACTATATATATTTCCAAGTAAGTATAAATAGGAATATATATATATATATATATATTTTTATATATATATATATATATATATATATATATATATATATATATATATATATATATATATATAGTTAATTTCAGTACAAAAGAAATAGAAAGAAAGAAAGAAAAGCAGTGGTAATTCCAACCCAAAATTTAGCCCGGGTCAAGCAGACTCCAGACCGAGAGCCCACAGGCCAGCCCTGCTTGAAATGCTAGCAAACAAGTGCACATTAGCCTCAGCCTAATCGAGCAATTCCCAGCAAGAAAAGCCTACCCAGGACAATTTCACACATACTCGTGTATATATATTCGATATAACCGATGTCTTCCTCGAGCAAAAACCCACCCAAACCCTAACTCTCAAACAGAGCGCCACCCTAGGCGATCCCAACACCTGCACGCGCCGCCTGGGCCGCCGCCGGCCGTTGGCGCCGCCGCCGTGCGCGGCCACAGCCGCGCGAATGCAGCGCGCAAAACTGAAGCAACAGCATCAGTTGCATCAGGGAAGACCACTTCGCGAAGAGATATCTTCGCCCACGCTTGATCGTTTTCCGATCCAATTGCGTAGGTACGAAGCTAACCTATAGCCTTTCAATACCCTTTAAATAGTTTGGATTAATTCGCTTCGTGCGCGTCGCAAATCGATTCCCAAAACTGAAAAAAAATCTCGATTTCCAGGATATAGAAACTGCCCCAACGTCCGATGTTTGCAGTCGAATTGTGACCAGAACATCGTGAGTTTTAAAAAATTGCTTGAACAGACTTCTAGACAACCTAACCAGCTTTCAAACTCTGTTTTTAGATTATTTTTATAACCAGTAGGTGCTGTGATAAATTGACTCGAAAACCAAGAAAAACCTGTTTTAAAAACATTGAAAACCATCCACACGACGTGCGTCCCGCCATTCCGGGCGACGTGGTCGTGAATCGAAGGCATCGAAAGCTGCGTAACGGCTTCGTGGTCGTGTGGGCTTTGGCGGAATTCAAATTCGTCGCGTGTGCGCGACGAATTTGATGCGTATCCGTCAAAATTCATCGTATCGTGCACTTTGTAAATTCTCCAATTACTTTGTGCACGCTCGTCAGATCGAGACAAAACTTACGCCAACAAAACCATATCGTTTTTCTGGTCATGTATGCCAAGTTTGGTCCGATTCTGAGATAGTTGAATCGAACGTCGTTTTGCGGGCCCCACGGTCCCACTCAACGGGCGATTTTGTGCACGGTCCGCCGGAATCCAACTCTGGACATACGGTTGGGTTCGTATCGAAAAACTGGATTTGTAGACATGTAGTTTGATGACTTTAGAGACCGTTGACTTTGGTACGCTTTTCGGTACAAAGTGGGTCCAACGACGGACATCGTTTTTGCCCGAAATTACCGTTTTGCCTCTGTGTCCAGAATTGGACTTAAGGACAGGCAATCTTAGCTAATTTGACTATTCTGAGAACGTTGGTACTATTTTTTTCAGCATCCGGAGACTTCTACATGTGTTGACTGATTGTGGCTCATTGAGTGATATAGTGTTATTGGTTTCTCTAGCTAAGGACCTCAGGCAAGTGCACTTTCTGATTGCTTTCCGATTCATAGTAGTCTTTTCATTTCATGTCTGTACATATATCTTGCTACTTGTTGACACGCTCGTCACACGGAGTAGTCGGGAGGAGAAATATCTTAGTAAACTTGTGAACTACCCAGAAATATCCCCAAAATGTCTATTATTGCATGATAGCAGCTACACACGACACGTGCAGTGAGCCGGATTTTATCCCCCTAGCCGTTCACATGTCGAAACAGATATTTCACACCACCTAGATAGATGTCTTTTATTAGTTTTTCCTTGTTTACTTCTCTATCGTGCTATGTCATCAGTTTTCTTACTAGCTTTCATATCTCATATGCTATTTTTATGTCTTGTTAATTCTGTTATGTTTTGCATTGTCGTTGGTTTGTGTACTTGTTCCATTCCTGACTGAAAACCATCATTTTTCAGGTTTAGCCGCGATCATTCTTAGCACTGGAAAGATTTGGGTATGCTGAGGCCAACCTAGAAGTAGATAGCCATTGTATCATTTCATTGATTGTAAAACTTTGTTTTTCTTTTAAATATAAATGCTGTAAATGTTGTAATAAATTAGAAATGTGAATGAGCAGCAAATGTTTATTTTTGAGCATTTATTTTCTTGCGAGCTTGACAGCGTTCTACCGTCGACTCTGCGGCGTAGGCTGGCTTGGACACGTCTCATTTCCGAAAAGCGGGTGCAGGTCGTGACAAGTTTTTGTGTTGGCCCATGCAGGTCAGTTTTCGCAAAATATTACGAACTCGTGATGGTACGTTAGTCGTACTATTGCGAGCCTGCGACCAGGAAATGCTCATTCACAAACTAGGATTAAAATGATTTAAGAGAACAACTAGGATAAGGGTCCCTTATTAAATTGACTAATCGGGTAGTTAAGGTTGTTAGATAGGCCATACAATTTAGAAGTATTAAATTTAGGTAGCTCGCTGTATCTCTATGGATGCACTATTACTCTTGATATTACGACATGATCCGACGTGGGTATACCATTCACTTGGTAAGTTAGGCTTACCTATAATTAATGCTTTAATCTTGATAACCTGTTCAGTTATCTTTTGCTCTATTTAGATATAAATTTCATATCATGAGTTAGAATTGTCTGTTTTAAATTCTTTTTGCTGTAAGAATTTAGTTTATAATTTCTGATTCTGCAATTCGTGTGCGAATCTCGAAGTAGATTTATTTGAGATTTTTCTCAACCATAGGAATGCATATAAAATAAATACTCGAATGTTTGTATTGGATTGCCTTCCCTTTCTGACTGGACTGACTCGGGGAAGGTTTGACCTCCTCCAGAGCATGCTTCACAGCCACTCATTCGTCTTCGTCTTTAGTTAATTCCTCCATGTTAACTCTTTTGTGTAGGTGTTGTGACTGATAGGACAATTACCTACGCTTTATTTTAATTAACCTGTTTGAATCTCTAGGAGCTCATGAATGTTTACGGATATAGTTAAAGGAATGTTAGTTAATTAATAACGGTTAGACAGCAGCGCACTGTCATCAATCATTAGAGAGTGGAGAATGTGGGTTCACTGCAGCCAGCAGCGCACTGGCGAAGCACAACCCATAGAATCGAAATCCTTTCGAAGAATTGTAGGTTATGGATCATTGCTAAAACTATGTCCTAGTTGACCTCTTTAGATCTTAAGATACCCTTGTGTCAATGTAAGGTAGAGTACCTGATAGCATATCGCCTCTGAATCACGGAACCAAGAATTTGCCACAGCCGGATTATATGGGCGAGGCATAATTCTCGATAAAATAATTTCAGACGTGATCACAAGATTAGGATACTATAGAGGATAAGAGATGCCATGTATGTCCCTTCGGACCCAAAGCCAATACTAGTGAAAGCCCTATAAGTCGGTAGCATGTCTCTCAGTTTAGCATTATGTGATCCTCGTGACCTATTAACAGGGTAAGTGACTGACACTAATAGGTTTACGTAGAATATGAAATTTAGAGGTCCATAACCCAATATTCGACCCAGGCCTTATGAATAGAAGATAATAGGTTGACTGTATAGGCAAGAACACCAGGTAAGGATTCGATTCTCTCAAAACTCGAATTACTTATTCCTCATTCCAAAAAAAAATCTTGCCTACTTATATTCTGAATATCTTGACCAATGCTGCTATTACAGCCTAGTTTTGCAAGCTTACTCTTTTGTCGAGCTTGATTCAAGACATATGTTTATTGGGGACGCCCGCTAACATATTGTCTAATCAGAATCATTGTATTACGGTCTGATCAACCATGGTGCAATTGGTTCGCTTCTCATCTAATTTTCTTACGTGGATTGAGATGTAGATGTCTCTAGGATCTCATCCACGACTGCTTTTACACTTCCTCTTGAATTATACATCCGCCTTTGAATCACGTAATTGTGTTCAGTGACATCTCCCTTAAATCCAATTGTTTTGTCTTTCACTGATTTGGAAAGACGAAAGCTTATAATTGGTAGAGAAGTACAGGGTATTTCCATGGCTATGATGGTTGTATACACAAGGGTAACTACCATCGGCCAGCCAGGTGACTAGAACCTTGTCTTGAGTTACTCGTCCTCCCTTCGACCTTAAACCTACTATTTTGATCTTCTGGTCATTGGAGTTCGTAGATGATCAGGATCTTTTCCTTGACCAAATGCCAACTTAGGAGACCTATTCTCAAGAGACCAAATGTTGTGAACCTCTAATTATTTGTTGAAGCTTGCTTTAACTAAAACCCTTGTGACCATAGTCTGGCAGGTTTGACCCCAATAGAAATTCACGACTCAGTTGTTAGAAATCTTTTCATAGGATGTGTCTTAGAATTGGTCACCCCGTAGACAGCTCATGTATACTGTGGATGAGTAGGTCATTCTATTTTACCGACCATGTGTCATTGCACACGCACTCGTTTTCTAATTATTGAAAAATGACCCTTGACCTGACTTATATCTACCGTACCCGTTACGCTTGTCTTATTCTTTATTGACCAGAGTCGAGGTACAATATTTGGACTTAGGAATCCACTTAACCTCTTTATTCCTAAAACCATAGCCTAGCTTCTAAGGTGGGTAGACTGTAAACTTTCAAAATTTTTGGATATACGGGAATTACCAATTGATTAGAATAATTTCCATTAGCATGATAGTTAGTGCCCACGGACTCCCACTATCCATCTAGATTATTTCGTGTCCCCGGCCGTGCCATTAATATTCGGAGCACAAGACTAGCTATAACCTACCAAAAAATTTCATATACAAGATCTAGACGAGTCCACCTTCACTTATGTATAACATGTCCCACTCAAACCCGTCCCCTTGTACCCTATTTTTGTGCTACGACTTTCAAGTTAAAAGGACTAGTTATAACCTTTACCATAATATCGGTATACTTCCCGACTCCCACTAGAGCCTCAACCTTGACTCAATTCATTCGGCCCAATATATGCTTGTAACCTACTCAAAGCCCACTACGCACATGCCACTAGTATGCCATCCAATTGAGATCTCATGTGCTTCTTAAACACAAAGGTCACGGAAGGCATATTTCGGGCTTTATGAACCTAGCTAACCAACTTAACGGGCTACTAACTCAACCCCTTGAACAGAAACCTATTCTAGAATACCCTAACTTAGTGGACATAGTTTTTATCTTGAGATCTTGTTTAGTCGATATAGATTGAAATCCAATGTTCATTCAACCAACGACTGATATCTAAATAGAGAACCAGTAAGATCACAACCTAGATTTCTCAAACTCCATTCCATTTTGGAACCTTGTTTAGAATTCCGAGATAGGAACTTTTGTATTCCAGATTGCAAGCTCTCCTAAAGAACGAATGATTCTTAGATTTAGTCAATGACTAGACTAGAGTAGCCCAATCTAGCGAATAAGACTATAGGTTCATAAACACTCTTTCTATCTGTATCCTTGGATACTTTCTACCGCTCTTGAAATTTCATATTTATTCTTGATTATTTTTATTTTCACGACCTTCCTATTTCAGAGTGACGTATGGTCATATTTCCTTAAGCTACTTGTGTAAATTTGCTTGTTAAGTTTTGGATTGCTTGATAGATAGGAAATGATATAGGTGCCATATGCAGTAGATATTTATGGGTAGAAATTTTAGCAATTAGTTGGAAAGTTATAAAGTTTTAAAGACAGGAGAATTGAGGGAGTAGCGTGACCAAAGGAGGGTAGAAGTCCTCGATAATTCGTAGTTACGAAATGGCTAGGAGGAAGATATAAATATTTCTGAGAAATTAAAATCCGAGGATATTGTAGAAATAGTGGATTTATTTTTAATTTTTATTTTTGAATTTTAGGCATAATTATGTATTAGAATTTCGAGGACGAAATTATTTTAAGGTGGGTAGATTTGTAACTCCCCTTCCCGGAAATTTTTAAAATATTTTTTCATGATTTATTTTAATTTAAATGGTGATTTTAGATTTTATAAATAATTAATTATTGGTTTATTGAATTTTGTTATTATTATTATTATTAATATTATTTTATTGAGGTTATATAATATTAATATTATTATTGTGGTTAGTAATTATAAATTATTTATTAGTAATAGTTATCATCATTTTATTTTTTTTTATCAAAGGATATGGGTGTATATTTAAAATATGAATGTAGGTATATATAGATATTATATATGTAATTGTACGTATATATAATTATGTATTATAGTGTAATTGAATGTAACATAATTATATATTATAGTGTAATTGAATGTATATATAATTACATATAATGGTGTTGTGTGTGTGGATATAGTTATGATTAAATATAACCATAGATATAACTATATATATTTCCAAGTAAGTATAAATAGGATTATATATATATATATATATATATATATATATATATATATATATATATATATATATATATATATATATATATAGTTAATTTCAGTACAAAAGAAATAGAAAGAAAGAAAGAAAAGCAGTGGTAATTCCAACCCAAAATTTAGCCCGGGTCAAGCAGACTCCAGACCGAGAGCCCACAGGCCAGCCCTGCTTGAAATGCTAGCAAACAAGTGCACATTATCCTCAGCCTAATCAAGCAATTCCAGCAAGAAAAGCCGACCCAGGACAATTTCACACATACTCGTGTATATATATTCGATATAACTGATGTCTTCCTCGAGCAAAAACCCACCCAAACCCTAACTCTCAAACAGAGCGCCACCCTAGGCGATCCCAACACCTGCGTGCGCCGCCTGGGCCGCCGCCGTGCGTGGCCACAGCCGCGCGAATGCAGCGCGCAAAACTGAAGCAACAGCAGCAGTTGCATCAGGGAAGACCACTTCACGAAGAGATATCTTCGCCCACGCTTGATCGTTTTTCGATCCAATTGCGCAGGTACGAAGCTAACCTATAGCCTTTCAATACCCTTTAAATAGTTTGGATTAATTCGCTTCGTGCGTGTCGCAAATCGATTCCCAAAACTGGGAAAAATCTCGATTTCCAGGATATAGAAACTGCCCCAACGTCCGATGTTTGCGGTCGAATTGTGACCAGAACATCGCGAGTTTTAGAAAACTGCTTGAACAGACTTCTAGACAACCTGACCAGCTTTTAAACCCTATTTTTAGATTATTTTTATAACTAGTAGGTGCTGTGATAAATTGACTCGAAAACCAAGAAAAAACCTGTTTTAAAAATATTAAAAACCATCCACACGACGTGCATCCCGCCATTCCGGGCGACGTAGTCGCGAACCGAAGGCATCAAAAGCTGCGTAACGGCTTCGTGGTCGTGTGGACTTTGGCGGAATTCAAATTGGTCGCGTGTGCGCGACGAATTTGATGCGTATCCGTCAAAATTCACTGTATCGTACACTTTGCAAATTCTTCAATTACTTTGTACACGCTCGTCAGATCGAGACGAAACTTACGCCAATAGAACCGTATCATTTTTCTGGTCCTGTATGCCAAGTTTGGTTTGATTCTGAGACAGTTGAATCGAACATCGTTTTGCGGGCCCTACGGTCCCACTCAACGGACGATTTTGTGCACGGCCCGCCGGAATCCAACTCTGGACATACGATTGGGTTCTTATCGAAAAACTGGATTCATAGACATGTATCTTGATGACTTTAGAGACCGTTGACTTTGGCACACTTTTCGGTGCAAAGCGGGTCCAACGGCGGACATCGTTTTTGCCCGAAATTATCGTTTTGCTCCTGTGTCCAGAATTGGACTTAAGGACAGGAAATTCTAGCTATTTTGACTATTCTGAGAACGTTGGTACTATTTATTTCAGCATCCGGAGACTTCTACATGTGTTGACTGATTGTGGCTCATTTAGTGGTATAATGTTATTGGTTTCTCCAGCTAAGGACCTCAGGCAAGTACACTTTCTGATTGCTTTCCGATTCATAGTAGTCTTTTCATTTCATGTCTATACATATATCTTGCTGCTTGTTGACACGCTCGTCACACGGAGTAGTCAGAAGGGGAAATATCTTACTAAACTTGTGAACTACCCAGAAATATCCCCAAAATGTCTATTATTGCATGATAGCAGCTGCATACGACACGTGCAGTGAGCCGGATTTTACCCTCCTAGCCGTTCACATGTCGAAATAGATATTTCACACCACCTATATAGATGTCTTTTATTAGTTTTTTCTTGTTTACTTCTCTATCATGCTATGTCATCAGTTTTCTTATTAGCTTTCATATCTCATATGCTATTTTTATGTCTTGTTAATTCTGTTATATTTTGCATTATCGTCGGTTTGTGTACTTGTTCCATTTCTGACTGGAAACTATCATTTTTCAGGTTTAGCCGCGATCATTCTTAGCACTGGGAAGATTTGGGTATGCTGAGGCCAACCTAGAAGTAGATAGCCATTGTATCATTTCATTGATTGTAAAACTTTGTTTTTCCTTTAAATATAAATGCTGTAAATGTTGTAATAAATTAGAAATGTGAATGAGCAGCAAATGTTTATTTTTGAGCATTTATTTTCTTGCGGGCTTGACATCGTTCTACCGCCGACTCTGCGTCGTAGGCTGGCTTGGACACGTCTCGTATCCGAAAAGCGGGTGCGGGTCGTGACAGGTGGCTGCAGGGGTGGGGCAGGGGGGACGAGGGCGGCTGGGGAAAGGGAGCTAGGGCTAGGGTTAGGGTTCAGGTTAGGGTTCATTTTCTCCTATTTTACTCTCTCACTCTCTCTCCTCCCCCTCCGGCGCTCTCACTCTCTCCGGCGCTCTCACTCTCTTCGACGATCCTCCTCCCTCTTCGGTACGTGGTACTCTTCCCCCTCTCTCTCTCTCTCTTCGGCTATCTTGGTTGTTGGTGGTTGGGGGGGTACGCGTGGCTCGGGGGGGTAGGGGGGATGCGGGTGGTTCGGGATTGGGGGTGAGTGGGGGGTGGCTGGGGGGTGGGGCAGGGGGGACGAGGGCGGCTGGGGGAGGGGAGCTAGGGGTAGGGTTCGGGTTAGGGGTGGGTATGTGTGGGCGGCTGGGGGAGGGGAGCAGGGGGGTGGGGACGGCTGGGGGACGGGAGCAGGAGGGAGGGGAGGGTTCGGGTTAGGGGTGGTGTAGGGGGGTGGCATGGTCAGGGGCACCAATAGTGCCAAAAATATGATAATTTAGTAATAATTATTTATTTTTCGACACTAAAAAATGTGATAGTCCGATTCAAACGCACCGATAGTACCGATATTTGTAACAAGTAGTTTTGTTGGTTGGTTAATTGGTAATATGGTGATCGGGACATATAGTCCCCGTAGCCATTCGACTGGCGAGGCAAAAACTATGGTACGACATGGTGATATGGACATAGTCCCTGCAGCCATTCGTCTGGCGAGGCAGAAACTATGTAGCCGTAGATAAAGTTGACTGTCCTTCGACCCTCATCCCTCGACAATGATGATACGACAACCTATCACTATATCTTATATAGTAGTAGATGATATTTTAGTATTACATTATGTGAGTTCATCTTGATTCTGTTACATTCTTCAGATACTAGATACTAGATTCGATAAGAACGTATACTACACCATATGTACAGAACATAGATGGTTCACACTAATATATGCTAGAATGAATTTTGGGTTGTGTTCAGAGCCATCCGTTCTCACACTTAAAACACATATGAATTAGAACTGTGTGTCAATCTTTGTTTTTGTATTTTCGGCGAACCCCGGGATTGGATTCTGTATTTTGTATTTTGGATTCTGTATTTTGGATTCTGTACCCTATGGCTCGACAACCAACCGGAGAGGATACTCTGAGAGATCCATCTGTGTAGGACATATACTCTGAGAGATCACCTGTACAAGAATGATATCAGTAGTGGGATTGAGTGTTGGAGGAGATATTATCAGAGTATACGTCCTACTCAGATGGGTCTCTCACCGATACTTTTTTTTTTTCTGATAGCATGGTAGATGTGCTCCGTCAACACATTCTTGCTATGAGCCAAAACTTTGCTCCGGAGCTCAAGTGGACATCCTTCGTGTAGAGCTCGAGTGAGAGGTTCCTGACAGCATGGTGGTCTCCTTTGTTAAAGTATTCGTGCTCGTCGCACAACAAATCAATTTTTTTTATTTCTAATCTCTTGAATATGAAGCTCTGCTTCACATTTGGCTCTAACTTCTGGTATATAAGAACCAAATATGAAACAGAGTTTCATATTCAAGATATTAGAAATGAAGAAATTTTTGATTGGTTGTGGGACGAGCAAGAATCCTTTGACAAATGAGACCACCATGCTGTCAGGAACCTCTCGCTCGAGCTCTACTCAAGGATGTCCACTCGAGCTCCAGGGCAAAGGATTGACTCAGAGCGGATTTCTGGACATAGATGACGAAGAAGATGGCTGCCAAAGCTTATGTAAGTTTTCTACTTCTTTATACATATTATATTTTTGTCATTTTGTATTACTGTAATTAAAATCGATCATTGCATCGTATCAATAGGTGATTTTGTACATTAGTTACAAGTGCTACTTAGTTAAAGTTCAACTACTACTTAGTTGTATCTCTTTCTCTATCTATCTCGCTATCAACGCTATAGTGTTGTTCCCGTCGTAATACGGAATGGTCCGATACCGATACTCTGAGTATCAGACCATTTCTATGTGCATCGGTATCGCAATCACAATACCGATACTCGAGTATCGCATTGATACTCAAGTATCACATCTGATATTACACTACTCTTTTCAGAGTAGCAGATGAGTATACATTATCTGATAATTTTCTCATTTATTTGTCAATTACTGTATTTCAGTTCTAGTTAATTTTATGTGGTTCTCTGATAGTTCTCTCATTCATTTTCAACCGCTCCCCTTGTGAATATTGATTTTACCAGATGGCACCCATGACCCGAGGAGCGGCACGTCGTTTGAGGGAAACAGTGAATGCTGAGGTGGCTCCTCCTACTGTTAAGGAGGAAGTGGCACCGGTAGCTAGTGAGACCGGAAGTTCTATTCATCCAGCACCGGTAGCTAGTGAGACAGGGAGTTCTATTTATGCAGCACTTGCAAGGGACTATATCTCTCCTGCCACCGTTGATCCCACTTATTCGAGGTGGTTGCGTGATCGTATCACTGAGCGTTTGCGTGAGCTGCGTGGTTCTCATTAGCTATTAGTACTTATTTGTATTGGACTATTTGTATTATGGGTTGTTTTTGTATTGGACTATTTTATTGGTCTACATATATGAATTAGTACTGTGTCAATCTCTAGATTGCATTGGACTACGACATGGTAATCAGGACATAGTCCCTGCAGCCATTCGACTGGCGAGGCAGAAACTATGTAGCCGTAGTTGAAGTTGACTGTCCTCCGACCCTCATCCCTCGGCAATGATGATACGACAACCTATCACTATATCTTATATAGTAGTAGATGATATTTTTGTATTACATTATGTGAGTTCATCTTGATTCTGTTACATTCTTCAGATACTAGATACTATATTCGATAAGAACGTATACTACACCATATGTACAGAACATAGATGATTCACACTAATGTATGCTAGAATGAATTTTGGGTTACGTTTTGAGCCATCCGTTCTGATACTTAAAACACATATGAATTAGAACTGTGTGTCAATCTTTGTTTTTGTATTTTCGGCGAACCCAGGGAATGGATTCTGTATTTTGTATTTTGTATTTTGGATTTTGTATTTTGGCTCCAGATCCAGCTCCATTTGCATAAATCCATGGTATGACATGGTGATCAGGACATAGTCCCTGCAGCATTCAACTGGCGAGACAAAAACTATGTAGCCATAGATAAAATTGACTGTCCTTCGACCCTCATCCCTCGACAATGATGATATGACAACCTATCACTATATCTTATATAGTAGTAGATGATGTTTTAGTATTACATTATGTGAGTTCATCTTGATTTTGTTACATTTTTCATATACTAGATACTAGATTCGATAAGAACGTATAATATACCATATGTACAGAACATAGATGATTCACACTAATGTATACTAGAATGAATTTTGGGTTGTGTTCTGAGCCATCCGTTCTCACACTTGGAGAAAAAAATGAATTTTTTGTATTTTATCTGACGCACACAGGATCAGTGCTTTCTAGACCATGGCTCTGGACCCATCTGCTCCTCCCTACTTCCATTCTTCTTATTTGACTCTCTCAGCCACATATGATATCCATCTCAAGTATTGAGTCGGGGAAGAAGAAGTGGGTAGGAAGAGGAGGGGGAAGCAGCACAGCCGGCGGCAAGACCTGGAGTAAGTACATAGGTTTTCTTCAACATCCGTAGGAGAACTATAAGGATATATCTTTTCACAACATGTCACCTCTGTACTTCCTACAGGTCTTGCTGCCGGCTGTGCTGCTTCACCTTCCTGTTCCTGTCCACTTCTTCTCCCCCCCGACTCTACACTCCAGCTCCATTTGCATTAATCTATGGTACGACATGGTGATCAGGACATAGTCCCTACAGCCATTCGACTGGCGAGGCAGAAACTATGTAGCCGTAGATAAAGTTGACTGTCTTTCGACCCTCATCCCTTGGCAATGATGATATGACAACCTATCACTATATCTTATATAGTACTAGATGATGTCTTAGTATTATATTATGTGAGTTCATATTGATTCTGTTACATTCTTCAGCTACTAGATACGATAAGAACATATACTACACCATATGTACGTAGAACATAATGATCCACACTAATGTAAGCTAGAATGAATTTTGGGTTGTGTTCTGAGCCATCCATTCTCACACTTATGTACTGTGAGAGCGCCGGAGAGAGTGAGAGCGCCGGAGGGGGGAGGAGAGAGAGTGAGAGAGTAAAATGGGGGGAAATGAATTGGTGGGGGAATATAATTAGAATTTAGCGATGTTCATACTAACGTCGCTAAATTAGTCGCTATTAGCGACGTCATAGCGAGGTTTCGCGACATATAGTGTCGATATTTGTAACAAGTAGTTTTGTTGGTTAGTTAATTGGTAACATGGTGATCGGGACATATAGTCCCTGCAGCCATTCGACTGGCGAGGCAAAAACTACGGAACGACATGTACGGGTGCAACTCGGGCGGGCTAAACCCGAATTCGATCGGGTAAACCCGTTAATGGGTTGGGTTAGGGTTGAAGATATTTGGGTTCGGGCATGGGCTCGGGTTAAAATATTTGAACCCGATCAAAAATTGGGTTGGGCTTGGGTTCATGTGTTGGGTAACACGAAGAACCCGAAACCCGACATACATATAATTTATATATATATTGTTTCATACTAGCTACTTAATGATTGAGGCTTGATTGTTATTTGATTATGCATTTAATATTACTCTTGTTTAAAATTATTTCAAATATCATATTAGAGTCCGATAAACCCGATGGACCCGACCCAACCCGAGCCTCCGGGCTTGGTCTTGGACTTCATATGTTGAACCCGAAGTCGGGTTGGGCTTGGACTTGGCCTAGACTTATGATCTATCGGGTTGGGCTCGGGTGACCTAAAACCTGACCCAACCCGCTCGAGTTGCACCCCTAACGACATGGTGATCAGGACATAGTCCCTGCAGCCATTCGACTGGCGAGCCAGAAACTATGTAGTCGTAGATAAAGTTGACTGTCCTCCATGTTGGCACATTTTATTTTGATTATTAACAGCAGCTTCGTAGTTTAGTTTTCTGTATCTTCAGATTCAAATACTCTCAGAAGCTCTACTACACAAAGTCCTTCCGTTCAAGCGCAACCATCTTTTACATCGAAGACTAAAGCAATTACCGGCGTTCCTTGCATAAGACGGCGTCCTCCTGCTTAGAGTCTTCGTGTCTGTACAAAGTCTAGGTATATCTGTAAACACCTAAGGACGGATGACAAGTAAAAGAACAAGTCAAAAAGCAAATACCTACAGAGCGGCATACCGGCGGCATGCTTCGACATACCGACGGTATACCGTTTTTAGAGTCCAGAAAGTTGCTGTGACAAATTATCGGCATACCGGAGGCATGCTTCGGCATATCGGCGGTATACCGTTTTTAGTGTCCAAAAAGTTGCTGTGACAAATTGTCGGCATACCGACGACATGCTCCGGCATACCGACGGTATACCGTTTTTAGCGACCCAAAAGTTGCTTTGATAAATTGTCGGCATACCGACGACATGTTCCGTCATACCGACGGTATACCGTTTTTAGCAACCCAAAACTTGCTGTAACAAAATGTCGGTATACCGACGGAATGCCGCTGCATACAGACGGTATACCGAGTTTCAAATATTTGGTTTTTGATTTGCTCTGACTAGCATTAATGGCCGCATTTAATGCTCTCAAACGGTCATTAATATGACCGTTACTATTTGGCCGGTATACCGACGGTATGCCGCTGCATACCGACGGCATGCCGGTCTGCCTGTATTCAGAGCATTAAATTCCACAAACTCTTGGTTTCTCTATAAAAGAAAGCTCTCTCTCTTTTGAGGCTTTCACCAACTCTTGCCATAAATTTTCCAACAACCAAGAGCTCCACCATTAATACTCTTCAAGCTTTTAATTGTCATCCTCTCCCAAAGTGATAGAGTATTTAAGAGTTATAAATTTCGATCTTCACGTGTTAGAAGATCAACAAGTTTTTCTTCTCATTTATTTGAAGTTGGCGAGCCTTCGTAAGAAAACTCGTGTGTTGAAGTTGGCGAGTCTTCGGATCCAAACTCGTTGGCGAGTTCTTCAGATCCAAACTCGTGTGTACTGTTTGACTAAATAGTAGATTTAAGCCGAAGAGAGTTCCGAGACTGGATTGCCTCAAGCGAGGATACCAGGATACATCTTGTGTTTGATCTTCTCACTCTTTACTTTTATTTGTCATATATTGCTACTGTTGCACTAGTTATTTTTTATTTCCCTATTCACCCCCCTCTAGGGTTCTACAAATGGTATCAGAGCTTTGTTCTCTTGATTTGGATTTACACCCTTTGAGTGATCCATGGCCTCTAACCCTAGTATCAACACCTTCCACAATGAAGGACACTCCACAAATAGGCCTCCCCTATTTGATGGAACAAACTATAACTACCGGAAGATTAGGATGAACATTTATTTGAAGTCCATAGATTTTGATTTATGGGATTGCGTGATAAATGGTCTTCCTACTCCTTCTAGAGTTATTGAGGATATTGCTTCTGACACCCTTCGGGACACACTTACTGAAAATACAAAGAAGCTTGCGAGTCGAGATGCCAAGGCAATGAATGTTGTTTATTGTGCTCTCGACAGTAGTGAATTCAACCGAATCTCTACTTGCAAGACTTTCAATGAGATTTGGAAGTTACTTGAAGTCACACACGAGGGAACTTCACAAGTGAAGGAATCCAAGATTAGTAGACTCACGCAAGAATATGAGTCCTTTAAAATAAAGCATGATGAATCTATTACTTGCATGTTTACTCGTTTTGGTGACATTATTAATCCTCTCTCTTCTCTTGGTAAGGAATATCCTGCTCATGAAAAGATCAGAAAAATTCTTAGAGGATTGACGAAAGTTTGGAGTCCTAAAGCTACCGCAATCATTGAGGGGAACGATGTAACAGTCATGAACCTTGAGACCCTCATGGGTAAGCTAATGACTCACGAGCTCGATATGAAGGATCAAGAGGAATCCTCCATACAAGAGAAGGAGAAGAAGAAGACCAAAGAGAAGGAGAAAACTCTTGCTCTCAAAGTGACAAAGTCCTACTCCAAGGATAGCTCCGACGACAATGAGTCGGACGACGATGAAGAAATAGCTCTTACAGCTAAGTACTTCCGGAAGTTCCTTAAAATTCAACAAAGCCAACCGCTTCAGACGGGACAATGAAAAAGATCCGGCGTGCTATCAATGCAGAAGACCCGGACACATCAAAAGGGATTGTCCAATGATAAGAAAAGACTCAAGCAAGTACGAGAAGCCTAGCAAGGGAAGCTCGTCCTCCAGAAAGTTCGCCAACACAAGCATTTGGTGTGAGAGTGACGCGAGCGACTCCGACAACGACAAGGAGTGCAAATACAATGCCAACGTCTGTCTCATGGCAACCGATGAGGTACTTGATGATCTCTCCTTAAATACTCTTACCTATGATGATTTGGAGAAAGCTATTCTTGAATTGCATGAAGAGCACAAAGGTGTTCGAAATAAATACAAGAAATCTCTTAAAGAGGTTGAGGCTCTTCAACTTGAAGTAGAGAGGCTCTCAAGCATCATTATTGATATGAAGGGAAAATCTCCTGCTTCTGAAATGGATGAAATAGAGTCTTTGCGACTCAAGTTTCAAGAATCTCTTGACACCATCAAGAAAAAGGATGATGAGATTCAATCCATGAGAAGCTCTTATGAATTTGCTATGCACAAAGTTCAAGATGCTAATAGGAGAGAATATGACACTTCTATTAAGTATAATGATCTTCTTATACAGTGTAAAAAATTTGGTAATAAGGACACTACTCACATGCATGTTCCTAGACATCTCCACACTCATCACAATGCTAGGCATACTTCTTACATGAACACTACACACAAATCCTTTCCTACCACAAGGAAAGGACCATTTGTGAAGAAAAACACTTCGCATCATGCTTTTTATTATCATCATCATCACAATACTAATGCTAGAGCTCCTCGCACCAGAGATTCACATATGCATGATTCTCACATATCTTCTTCTATATCCTCTATGATTTGCAATTACTGTGGCTTATATGGACATACGACCAATTATTGTCATACAAGGAAACTTGTTGACAAGAAAGTTTTTATGTGGGTCCTTAAGACTAACCCTCAAGGACCCATAAGATCATGGGTACCAAAATGTTCATCTTCAACTTATGTTGTAGGTGAAGAGTCCTTCTCATGCTAGAAGCAAGTGGATTCTCGATAGCGGTTGTTCACGGCACATGACCGGGGATGCTTCATTATTTACAACGCTATCGATGAAGAAAGAAGGACACGTCTCTTTTGGTAACAATCTCAATGGTCACATTATAGGGAATGGTAATATAGGTTCCCCTCCTTATCCTTGTATTAAGAATGTGTGTCTTGTTACTAATCTTAAACACAATCTTCTTAGTATTAGTCATCTTACCGATAATGGTTATGATATCAAATTTGTTAAGCTCAAATGCTTCATTACCGATAGCTCTAATGGATCTATTGTTTATGAAGGCATTAGAGAAAACAATATCTATGTTTTATATCTTGTTGAAGACACTAACAATGACAGGTGCTTAGTTGCTAAAAACGATGAGAGTTGGCTTTGGCACATGAGGCTTGGACACGCCAACATGGATACCATCTCTCGTCTTGCTACAAAGAAGCTCGTAAGAGGACTCCCGAGTATCCCGTTCAAAAAGGATATGGTGTGTGAAGAATGCGAGAAGAGTAAGTTAACTAAGTCTTCTTTCAAATCAATCAACTCTGTGAGTACTTCTAGACCTCTTCAACTTATTCATATGGATCTTTTTGGTCCTAGTAGAGTTGCTAGCCTTGGAGGCAAGCTTTATGCTTTTGTTTTAGTTGATGATTTTTCGAGATTCACTTGGGTTATTTTTCTTGTTTGCAAAAGTGATACTTTTCGTAAATTTGTTGGCTTTTGTAAACGTGTTCAAAATGAGAAAAGTTTTTCTATTAACAAAATTAGAAGTGATCATGGAGGAAAATTTGATAATGCCGATTTCAAAAGATTTTGTGAAAAGAATAGTTTTGGACATGATTTTGCTTGTCCACGAACTCCTCAACAAAATGGTGTTGTGGAGAGAAAGAATAGAACCCTTGGCGATATGGCCCGGGTTATGTTAAACCAATATAAGCTCCTCCAATATTTTTGGGCGGAAGCCGTTAATACGGCATGTCATGTTATAAATAGGGTCTTGATTAGACCTATTTCTAAGAAGACTCCTTATGAGCTTTGGTTTGAAAAAATTTCCTCTATTGATTATTTTAAAGTTTTTGGTTGCAATTGTTTTATTTTGAATACCAAGGATAACCTAGGCAAGTTTGAAAAAAAAGCCTATGAAGGAATATTCCTTGGATACTCTACTCATAGTAAAGGTTTTCGTATTTTTAATAAAAGAAGTCTTGTTGTCGAAGAGTCAATCAATGTCTCTTTTAACGAACTCAACTCTTCTACATTCTCCTCTTCCGAGGATATTGATGACATCTCGTTTGGGTTGGAGAACTCTTCTATTGAAGATCGTCCTTCTTCATCTAACAATGAAGTTGTGACTCCATCAAAAGAGTCTCCTCCTCTCGAGCCTCCTCAAAAGGATCTCCCAAAAGAATGGAGATTTGTCACCAATCATCCTAAGGAGCTTATCATTGGGGATCCTTCCTCCAGTGTTAGCACTAGATCCGCCACTCGTGATCTTTGTGCAAACGTGACTTTTATCTCTCAAATAGAGCCTAAAAATATTAATGATGCTTTTCTTGATGAATTTTGGATGATATCTATGCAAGAGGAGCTAAATCAATTTGAGCGAAGCAAGGTTTGGGAACTTGTCCCAAAACCTAGCAATCATCCCATTATTAGAACTAAATGGGTATTTTGCAACAAACTTAATGAAGATGGGTTGGTGACTCGTAACAAGGCCCGATTGGTTGCTCAAGGCTATAACCAAGAGGAAGGCATTGACTACGACGAAACCTATGCTCCGGTTGCACGTCTTGAATCCATTCGTATGCTTTATGCTTTTGCTTGTTTTAATGACTTTAAGCTCTTTCAAATGGATGTTAAGAGTGCTTTTCTGAATGGTATTATTAAAGAGGAAGTTTATGTTAAACAACCTCCCGGCTTTGAAGATTTTCAATTTTCTAATCACGTGTAAACTCCACAAAGCCCTTTATGGCCTCAAACAAGCTCCCCGTGCTTGGTATAAGCACCTTAGCTCCTTTCTTGTTTCTCACAATTTTTCAAAGGAAAAAGTTGACACAACACTTTTTATTAAATCCCATAATGGCACTCTCTTATTGGTTCAAATTTATGTCGATGATATTATTTTTGGTTCTACTAACAACACACTTTGTGTAAAATTTGCTAAAGTTATGCAGGAAGAATTTAAAATGAGTATGATGGGTGAGCTTTCCTTCTTTTTGGGGTTACAAATCAAACAAGGACCCAAAGGAACCTTCATCAATCAAGCGAAATATACAAAGGACCTCCTCAAGCGTTTCGACCTCAACTCATCCAAATCAATGAGGACTCCTATGGCCACAACGACAAAGCTTGACAATGATGAAGATGACACATCGGTCGACATTCGTAAGTATAGAGGTATGATCGGTAGTTTACTTTATTTAACTGCTAGCCGTCCTGATATCATGTTTAGTGTTTGCTTGTATGCACGATATCAAGCCAATCCAAAGGAATCTCACTTGTGTGCCGTTAAGCGCATTTTTCGTTATCTCAAAGGCACCATTAACATGGGTCTTTGGTATCCGAAATCCTCATCCTTCGAGCTTCAGGCTTTTCGGATGCGGATTTTGTCGGATGCAAGATTGATCGAAAAAGCACTAGTGGCACATGTCAATTCCTCGGGAAGTCTTTGGTATCGTGGTTTAGTAAGAAACAAAATTCTGTTGCTCTTTCAACCACTGAGGCTGAGTATATTGCGGCTGGTTGCTGTTGTGCACAAATTCTTTGGATGATGGTCTCGAATAATGCGTGTTTTAGTTATGTGTGTTTTTTTTATGTTATGTCTTTTGCGGTCCTTCGGGGACCTTTGTATGGTTGATCCTAGTACTTTGCAGTCCTTCGGGGACTTGGTTTGTGTCTGTCTGTTGTTATCAAACTCTCGTGGGGAGAGTCTTTTTTATTGTCATTAGTAGTATGACCATATTGTATGTATTAAGCTTTTACTTCTATCTATAAATGCATGCTTTTAATTCTATACTCTTGTTCTTATTATTGCTATTTTTAAATTTGTTTTCCCATCTTTGACTAAGTAACAAAGGGGGAGAAAACGTGTTGAGGGGGAGTTATCTTCCTACGGGGGAGTTACTCCCTGAAGATGCTATCTCTCTATTTTGTCAATTATCAAAATAGGGGAGATTGTTGGCATATTTTATTTTGATTATTAACAGCATCTTCGTAGTTTAGTTTTCTGTATCTTCAGATTCAAATACTCTCAGAAGCTCTACTACACAAAGTCCTTCCGTTCAAGCGCAACCATCTTTTACATCGAAGACTAAAGCAATTACCGACGTTCCTTGCATAAGACGGTGTCCTCCTGCTTAGAGTCTTCTTGTCTGTACAAAGTCTAGGTATATCTGTAAACACCTAAGGACGGATGACAAGTAAAAGAATAAGTCAAAAAACAAATACCTACAGAGCGGCATACTGGCGGCATGCTTCGGCATACCGGCGGTATACCGTTTTTAGATTCCAGAAAGTTGCTGTGACAAATTGTCGGCATACTGGAGGCATGCTTCGACATATCGACGGTATACCGTTTTTAGTGTCCAGAAAGTTGCTGTGACAAATTATCGGCATACCGACGGCATGCTCCGGCATACCGGCGGTATACCGTTTTTAGCGACCCAAAAGTTGCTATGACAAATTGTCGGCATACCGACTGCATGCTCCCGCATACCGGCGGTATACCATTTTTAGCAACCCAAAACTTGCTGTGACAAAACGTCGGTATACCGACGGTATGCCGCTGCATACCGACGGTATACCGAGTTTCAAATATTTGGTTTTTGATTTGCTCTGACTAACATTAATGGCCGTATTTAATGCTCTCAAACGGTCATTAATATGACCGTTACTATTTGGCCGGTATACCGACGGTATGCCGCTGCATACCGACGGCATGCCGGTCTGCCTGTATTCAGAGCATTAAATGCCACCAACTCTTGGTTTCTCTATAAAAGAAAGCTCTCTCTCTCTCTTGAGGCTTTCACCAACTCTTGCCATAAATTTTCCAACAACCAAGAGCTCCACCATTAATACTCTTCAAGCTTTTAATTGTCATCCTCTCCCAAAGTGATAGAATATTTAAGAGTTGTAAATTTCGATCTTCATGTGTTAGAAGATCAACAAGTTTCTCTTCTCATTTGTTTGAAGTTGGCGAGCCTTCGTAAGAAAACTCGTGTGTTGAAGTTGGCGAGTCTTCGGATCCAAACTCGTGTTGAAGTTGGCGAGTTCTTCGGATCCAAACTCGTGTGTACTATTTGACTAAATAGTGGATTTAAGTCGGAGAGAGTTCCGTGACTGGATTGCCTCAAGCGAGGATACCAGGATACATCTTGTGTTTGATCTTCTCACTCTTTACTTTTATTTGTCATATATTGCTACTGTAGCACTAGTTATTTTTTATTTCTCTATTCACCCCCTAGGGTTCTACATCCGACCCTCATCCCTCGGCAATGATGATACGACAACCTATCACTATATCTTATATAGTAGTTGATGATATTTTAGTATTACATTATGTGAGTTCATCTTGATTCTGTTACATTCTTCAGATACTAGATACTAGATTCGATAAGAACATATACTACACCATATATACAGAACATAGATGATTCACACTAATGTATACTAGAATAAATTTTGGGTTGTGTTCTGAGCCATCCGTTCTCACACTTAAAACGCATATGAATTAGAACTGTGTGTCAATCTTTGTTTTTGTATTTTCGGCGAACCCAGGAATTAGATTCTGTATTTTGTATTTTGACTTTGTACGTATTTGGGGATATTCAGTTTTTTCGTTGAGGATACTGAGTTTGTACGTATTTGCGGATATTGATTTGGTTTGTTGAGGATATTATATATTGACATTGTTCATTGCGGATAGTATTTTTTCTTTATATTTGTATATTCTGGAATGTATTGTGAGTACCGGTGTTGAGTGTTCCACCGAGGGGGTCGACGAACCCAGGGATTGGATTCTGTATTTTGTATTCTGTATTCTGTATTTTGGCTTAGGCTCCAGCTCCAGCACCATTTGCATTCTGGAACATATTTTTTTAACTTAGCGACGTTTTTAGCGACGTTAGGATTCCTCGCTAAATATTAGCGACGTGAATAAAATGTCGCTAAAAACGTCGCTAAAAGCTGACATGGCAACACGTGGCAGCAAATCTTATGTCAGCACGTGGTCGCCAAAAACGTCGCAATAGTGTCGCTAAACGGCGACAAAACAATTACGTTGCCTTATATGTCGCTAATTAGCGTCAACGACCAAACGTCGCAAATAACGTCGCTGGTTAGCAACGTTAATAACGTCGCCATTAACGTCGCCCTAGCGACGTTTTGCGACGTTTTCTTGTTTAGCGACACCTTGTTTTCCGTCGTTTCGAAACGTCACCCAAAACGTCGCTAATTTCATTTAGCGACGTTTTCATTGAGTTTAGCGACGTTTTGTAACGTCGCTAATCTGACAAATTTTTGTAGTGGTTTGACTCATTCATTTTATCGTTTGGGTTTGTTTATAATAATGCCAATAGGTGTATTTATTCAAAAAATTTAAAAAATACATATATGATGTAATTGTATGCTTGTATGTTGATGATATGCTTATTATTGAAAAAAATATGTTTGCCATTTTAGAAACTAAGAAGTACTTAGCTTCATTCTTTAAGATGAAAATTTTGGGTGAAGTTGATACTATCTTAGATATTACAGTTAGAAAGCATGATCGAGGATATACTTTAAGCCAAACACATTATATTAAAAAAATGTTGTCCAAATTTAAGCATTTTAATTTTAAAGAATTTAATACTCCTTTTGATTCAAGTGTTAAATTGTCAAAGAATTCAGGTAGGACAATTGCTTAACTTGAATATGCTAGCCCAATTGGCAGTCTAATGTATCTTATGCATTGTACTAGACTTGACATTGCTTTTGTTGTGTGCAAACTAAGTTGATTTACTAGAAATCCAAGTGGAGAATATTGGAAGGCCCGAGTGTTTGGTTATCTTAAAAAAAACCATTGGACTTGGCCTATTTTATAATAATTTTCTAGCAACACTTGAAGGATATACGAATACGAGTTGGATCATTGATACGGGAGATAATATGTCCACGTCTGGTTGGATGTTTCTCTTTGGTGGGGGTGCCATTTCTGGGCATCAAAGAAACAAACTTGTATATATCATTCGACTATGGAGTCAAAATTTATAACCTTTGCAGTTACATGTAAGGAGGCTGAATGGATTAGAAATTTGTTATTAGATATCAAATTGTGACATAAACCAATGTCTCATATTTTCATCCATTGTGTAATCAGCCTACTTTATCAAAAACATATAGTACTACTTACAACGACAAATCTAGATATATAAGTCTGAGACATGTGTTTGTGAGAGAATTGATTTTGGATGGAGTGATCACAATAATGTATGTGAAGGCTAGTAAGAATTTGGCAAATCCATTTACATAAAGGCCTGCCTAGAGAAGTTGTAGAAGAAACATCCAAAGAAATGGGGGGCTAAAACCTCTTATAAAAATCACCAACATTGGTAACCCAACCTTAAACTAATAAACCAATTAGTACAAGGTTTAATTGGTAAAAACAAGTTGTGTGAAGTAATTGGGATACAATGCTCTATTTGATTATGACAAAATCAATGTGACCACTACAGTGAAGAGGTGAGATTTGCTCTTAATGAAGTTAAATAAATACCTGAGTATTGGAGGTATATAAATTAACTTCACCCATGTGAATGTAAGAATGGTGCTGCTCCCCACAAGAGTTTAAATGTTTACTTTTTGGTTCATTCATGAAATCAGGAGATTAGCACATGGCCATAAAAGTGGTAAACCTATGTTTGGAATTGCTGAAATTATTGTAATCAAGATGTTGTAATGTGTATATAAGATATATCTAGTTTTATTGTAAAGAGTAATTGGTTAAAAGCTAAGGCTACCAATAACTTTAACAAAACTTTGATGTATCTGTAATAATCGAAGGTTTAAGTTATCAACACATTCTTGTATTCATTATAACATTATTTTGTGTTGTGTTTGACAGACTCAATGGTTATATAATCAAGGTGGGGGATTGATTAATGGAAGTTTGATTGTAAAATCAAAGTGGGGGATTATTGATGATTTAAGTTTGATTATACCCAAAAAAAATTTCTATTTCAGATTCATTGGTTTGAATGGATCTTACGATTCATTGGGTTTGAACGAAACTTCGTATTCATTGGTTGAACGATTCTTCAGGTTCCTTCAATTGAACAAATATTCAAATTCATTGTGTTTTTGGTTGACTTTTTAGGTTGTAATTGTTCATTCAAGATTCATTCACTCTCAGATCCATTCTAACTGTTTGAAGACATGAAAGTTTCCATATAAACCCGAGTATACCCAACTCTTAAACATCACAAAAATCATCACAAGCATAACACAAAATTATTACTAATCGACAAGAAGAAGAGATTCAGATTTGTTGTCTACATCTTTTGTTCAAGACTTTGTTGTGTCTTAGGGGGAGTATCCACCTGATCCCGTCAGCAAACTCTTTTCAAGTGTGGATGAATAACTTTTTAAAGTAAGTGTCGACATACGAAAACCAAAAAGTTTCACCAAAACCAAACTAATATTAAAATATCCTCTTTTTTCGTCTTTTTTCTACTACCTGCTGAGATTGATCCAATTAATCCGCATAAAACTGTTCTTTGAAGTGATGTATGTCCATCGGATGACCTCTGAAAAATAGATAGCTTCACCTTAGTTTTCTTCTTGTCTGGTAAACTACTCAACCAAAATTTAGTCAACGAGATAATCTTGAATATATAACTATAACTAATGCATATTTTCCATTAAAAATCCTATTATGCCTTTCATTCCATATTGTCTAAACTAAATAAGCCATAATTAAATCCCATGTCAATATCAAAATTTTAAGAATGTACTTGGTTCTCCATGAAGACCACCATTCTTCAACACTTAAATGATATGAATTAAGACCATCTCCAATGGTGATTTCTAAAATTGAGTTCTTATCCTACTTGGCATTGTACTTTAAGGATTTCTATCATAGTTGGAAGAGTTTCTACATAGAAATTGTAGACATATAAAAATGCTCTCCAATGGTTCTCCATTTCTATCCTATGTGTCACATAGTAAAATGATCAATTTAATGGTGCGGGACCCAATAATAATTGTCATGAGAGAGAGGAGAATTTCTATGAGAGTTTCTACATGTAGAAACCCTCTTAGAAAGTTTCCATCCTACATCATTGCCACCTAGGATAGAAATGGTGATAGAAATTATCATTGGGAGAAGTTTTTTCTAAAATAGATTTCTTCCATAGAAATAGGGAAGATAGAAACCCCTATTGTAGATGGTCTAACATTCGAAAGTAATCTAAAGAAATTCCATACCGAGGAGACAATTGCATTCAATAAAGATATGATATGCATTCTCTAGCCGAGTATTACAATTAACACAAAATTTGACAGGTAAATGTTTTCTTGATAGAATATCACTTGTATGGAGTCTATTTTTATGAACTAACCAAATTAATATCTTAACCTTAATAGAAATTAATGGGTAATTTTCAAATAACATTTTCTACCAAACATCGCAATGAATATAAAGATTTAACGATATAACCTGCCTCTAGTAGAGAAATACCCAAAAATAGAATCAGATTTCACAAAAACATAATTGTTAAGAAGAATTATCAACATATTATATTCATCTAAGAAATTAAAATGTTGTTATTCTTAAGCTTTACGTTCCGAATCTTATTACCATTCTGAATACTGAACAAAGAATAAACCATAACATCTGGATTTATAACAATAGCAAATAAATTAGGAAAAATATCTATTATCTGGTATTATAAACCGAATAGTCTTTCCAGAATTTAACATTTTCCATCACCACATATTTTCCTAATGCTAATTTGAAAACTATTAACTAGTTTCTAAATATCCTTCCATAAATAAGAAGACTCATTATGAATTTTGTCATGTAAATAATACAATTTTCTTCTCTTAAAATATCTACTACTAATTTTTTTTTATCTAAATAAGATTAGAAATAGTTAAAACTCTGCAAACCACTTACCCAATGAAGTAAGATTCTGATTTCTAAGCTTTAAAACTCCTAAACCACCCTCGTATTTAGCTTTACAAACAACATTCCAATTGACCAAGCACTTAAAACCAAAGCATTTATCATTACATGACTAGGAAAACTCCTTCTAAGCCTATTTTATCTTTTTAACAACCCATGAAGGTAGAAGAAAATAGGACATTTAATGTCTAGGAATTTAAGATAATATATAATCAACCAAAATTAACCTTCCACCTCTAGATAATGAAGTACCCCTCCAAGAATTCAACCTTTCTTCAATTCTCTCAATCAGATTTTGCCATTCCAACATACCATAATTAATAGGAATGACAAGGTATTTAAATGAAAATTACCTACTTGGCAATTAAACAGGGATGCAAGATGATTATTATGCATACACTATTCATCCAATTTGTACAAGTTTTCTAAAATTTAATAGCTAATCCAGGAACTCCTTTAAAAAGATTAGCTAGAAGAAAATAAGATCATATCATAAACAAATTATATATTAGTAATATTACAATAAACTTCATTATAACCGATACCAACTATCAGGTGAGATTCTTTAGCTTTACAACCTTCTACTAACAACATCCACAACAAAAACGATAAGGGTCTGCTTGGTAATGATGTTTTCACCGGCTTTGGGGTAGTTTTAAACCGACCGTTTATGAAAATCCATCCTTCGTAATTTTTTTGAGCCACTGAATATGGTCGGCTCAAAAACATTCCAAAATCGGTATAATGTATTTTTGGGTGGCTTTATAAACACCCCCAAATCAGTGGATTTTGGGTGGCTTTATTATTTTATTCCGTTTATATCCTCACCAAAATAATATAAATATAACTACTAATAACTAAACCCTATTCTTTCTCTCCGTGTTTCTCTTTACCTTTCTTCCCGCAGCTCCTTCCCGTTGCTATGCTCCCGGTTAGTTATTAATTGTCCAACTTTCTTCCCAATGTTCATGGTTATTACACACAAATCTTCCCTACATGCCCAACAGACCGACAATACACAATACATGTATAGAAATGCACTCACGCTCATGCATCATTCTTCCCTCACTATACATGCATCATCTTTCCCACATGCCAACAGACCCATAGTACATGCACACATCATTATTTTCAACATTTGTGGAGTTTCTAGTGAATGTCATTTTATTTGTTGTGCTAGTGGATGTGAAGTATATGAGAATAACTGAAGATGCTATTATATTGCCTTCATCGACTCATCTTCACTATACAAACATTTGGCGATAAGAATGCAGGAAATGCTTTTTGATAAGGGGTTAGCTTCACGTCCATAAACCCATATTTTATCATAAATAACTTTTATTTATATATGGACATAAAGGTAATTTTATTATTGTAAAAAAATTCAGAAACCACTGGTTAGTGAATTACCAAGCATGAATTGGAGTGGTTTAAAAGTCGCTACTTAAAACCACCAAAAATCGGACTACTCATTGTCGTTCATTTCCGCTACTCTAAAAAAATCCCATAACCGCTACCCCCATAATTGCCAAGCAGACCCTAAGGAGAAACGAAATAGGATCTCCTTGTCTCAAGATCCTTTTGCAAACAATTTCTTCCCTTCAATAACATTAACTAAAACAGTCGAAGTTCCATACTTTAAACCCATCATTATCCAATTAATCCATTTATTACTAAAACCATTTGCCATTAAAGTTTCTTGTAGAAAATATTATTATAAGCTTTTCAAACTCAATTTTAATTTGAATACAATTCTATTTTAGTTTTACAACACTTATGCACCATCTCTTGTAGACCCATGGCACTATAGAAAGGATAAGATGACCTTTTAATGAAACCGATTTGTGTTTTATCCACTAGATTATCAAACAATCTCCAAGTCTATTAGCGAGAAATTTCATCAAAATTTAAAAGAACAATTAAGCAAACTAATCAGTCGTGAAATATATTGACCTCATTAATGTTGGGAACAAAACACCTAATCTGTTCCCCCAAGACAAGAAGACTACGAGAGAACCGAAAAAAATTTAGAAACCAAATAGCCAAAATCACACTAGAGTTAAACAACGCAAATACATCATTTTTGACGTAAAAAATCCCTACGAAAAAACTACATGACGATCGGAGTCCAACCTTGAAAAGACTCCACCAATGGAATAAGAAAGTACATTGACTCCTTACAGACTTTTTGCCGATCCAAACCAGATCACCACCAATACTTGAAACAGAAAACTCGATTATACTCCCGAAGAGAAAGATAATGAGAAGAATTACCTGAAATGATATCCTCTTTGAAATAGTCTTCAATCCCTTTCTATATCCAAAAGTTGCAAAAGCATCAACTTTCATATACTTGTATATGGATTAGGGTTAGAAAATACCTATATATAGACCCCCTCAATCTCGTAATAAATATGGACCTTTAGATTTGATCCAACGGTCTACAAAACACCCCAAAACATGTAATGCACCGATGTCCGAGTTCGATTTTTATCTGTTAGAATGATTCTGACTGAAAATGACGAGTTCGGACCGAACTCAATAGGGACAGAATTCAAACCGAACTCTGTAAATATTGACAGAATCTCAAACTACTTGCCTCTGAACTCTGCTCCGACACTCGAGCTTCTCCGACATATAGATGCCGCTCGTCGCACTCCCGAGCTTCTCTAACACATGGATGGCGCTCGTGGCACTCGGGAGTTTCCTCCGTATAGGTTGGGAACCCAACCAACACCAACACATCTCTCCTTTCCAACTAGGTAGAAGAGCTTGTCATACCGACTGTCTTCGTACTCGACTTCCCCCTTGGTAGAAGCTTCGTGAGCATATTCACTCCATTGTGCTCCGTATGAACCTTCTCAAGCATTGCGTCTTTTTTCTCAAGCACATTTTGTTTCCAATGATACCGAATCTCAATAAGTTTGGATCGATTATGAAATGTTGGATTCTTTCCAAGATGGATTGCACTCTGGCTGTCACAAAGCAAAATATAATTTCTCTTGCGTAAGCCCCATTTCCTACAAAAATTTCTTCAACCATAATAACTCTTTGTAAGCATTCATCACCAGAATGAACTCTGCCTTTATCGTAGACAAGGCAACACACTTTTGTATTCACGACTGACACGAAACTATTCCACCAGCAAACATGTCATCATGTAGCCCAAAGTCGATCCCCTCATGTCTACACTGCAGCTATATCAGCGCTAGTATATCTAACCAACTTTGATTTGTCACCACCAAATAAAAGCTTCTAAGTCACCACCAAGTAAAAGCTTCAAATCAGTAATGCCCTAAAGGTATCACATAATTCATTTGACCGCACTCCAATGTACCCCATGGATTGGAAAGATACCTGCTAACCACACCAACTGCGTGAGCAATATATGGCCTCGTATACACCATGGTATACATGAGACTCCCTACTGCTAAAGCATATGGAACCCGCTCTTTATCTTTCTTTTCATCCTCGGTAGATGGACCCTATTTTGTAGTAAGCTTAAATTGAGCTGCAATTGGGGGTTGCTCACTTTCATTGACCTGTCCATCCTGAAACGCTGAAGTACCTAGTGAATGTACTTCCTTTATAACATGTGAAGCAACTTGGACTCTCTCTCGGCTGATCTCTATCCCAAGAATAATCTTTGTTGTATCCAAATCTTTCATAGAGAAGGTTGCTCCATTTGGTGCTTCAACTCCGCTATCCTGGTGGCATTTTGGTCCACCAATAGCATATCATCCACATATAGCAGTAATATGATAAAATCATCCTCGGCGAAGTATTTCACAAATACATAATGGTCCAAACACGTCCGTGCATAACCATGCTCTCCCATAAATAACTCGAACTTTCTATATCACTGCCTCGAAGTCTGCTTCAGACTATACAAACTCTTCTTCAAGCGACAGACTAAGTGTGACTTGCCATTCTCACAGTATCCCTCTGGCTACTCCATGTATAGTTTCTTCTCTAAATCATCATAGATGAATATTGCTTTTACGTCTATCTACTTAACCTCCAAGTAGAAATTGGATGCTAACACTAGCACCACTCCAATATATGACAACTTGATGACCAACGAAATGATCCCATCAAAATTCACGTCCTTCCACTAACTGTAGCCTTTAACTACCAGCCTCTCATTACATGCTTTTCTGTACATGTCATGCTCTCTCTCTCTCTCTATCTTGTACTTGGTGTCGGGACGAAAAAATACTAATAAATATGTGATCAGACCTTAGCACATGTTTTATTTTCTGCACAGTAGACCTTGATAAATAATGTAGACCTTGTTAAATAAAGTAGACCTGATAATTAACTTAGACCTTGTGGTGCAACTGTCCCAGACAGATCACATATCAAAAGAGTATTTCAAAACACATATATAGTTATATTCTCCTGTTCTACTCGTTACATTTTGTCATATATTTTTCTACCTGACATTCTTCATGTTTCTTGTTACTTTTCTTAGATATTCTCACCATGTATTTTATGACTAATCTTTGTCTTATAGTCGTTAACATATACTTGAAACTGTATTCAATAATTTGTACTCGTTCTATTCCTGACTGGAAACCAATATTTTACAGATTAGTCGCGGCTACTATTAGCATCAGATTCTTGGGGAGACATGGGTATATGTGGAGACCAAACTAGAGACTAGCTAGATAATTGAGTATTTTTTTAGTTGTTTATTTTATAATTTGTGAGACATTGTACTTTGTATCAAATGTAAATCTTTGAATATTGTAATTTAATTTAGTTATTATGAATGAGCAAAGAAAGTTATTATCTTATGTGATTTTGGGCATTGTGGCTAGGTATTGTACCGTCGACACTGCGACGTAGGCTAGCTTGGACACAAACTCGTATCCCTATTTAAGGAGGTTCTTCCTTTGTTTTCCCATAACTCAAATTCCAACCAAATTCTCAAAACCAAGCCAGGCAACAACTTTTCCCTGCCTATCCCCGACCACCCCTGTGATTCCCACCTGCCATCACCCTCCGCAAAACGACACTCAACTAACGCCCAAACCTGTGTTCATGCCACATTCATCTACTTCGTATCCAACACCACAGCCGTCATCACCTTCACCATTGTGTGTCCTTGTGTCCGTGTATCCACCATTACAATCATGTTCGGACCCGTGTTTCTGTGACCATATCATATCCACTATTCTGTGTCTATACATACAATCCACAAGTGTACATATTTTGTGTCCGGCATGTCGGACACGATTCTACCTACGACAACCATTCCCTCCGTGTCCGACATCAATCAAGACACATCCACAAAAGAAAAATCAAAACCAAAACTCTAACCTATTGGACTCCAATCCTCCGGCCGACCTTGCTCCTCCACCACAGTCGTGCTCCAGCGCCGCTGACGCCCCAGACTTCTCGTCGCAAGCCGTGCTAGCCCTATTCGGCAACCCGAGCACCACCAGCTTCACGAGTGCTGTGTTCGCATTGTGCCGTGTAGACCGACAGCGAGTCCAGCACTTCGTTTGTGGTCACGCCTCCAAGTGCCACAGACCCCCGTCTCTACCAGAGATCGTTGTGCCATCCATCGCACGCCTTTCCATGATGCTTCGATCCACGAGAACCAGCATCACCACCGACACCGTATGCCACGCCGACGGTCCACCAATGCTAGCGTGCGTCGAGGCCGAGTTGCCGCACCTATCGAGCCATAGCGAGTCCCTTTCTCTTTTTGCCTCTCCCTGTGCTTCTCTTTCTTTTCCCTCCCTCTCCGCTCGTCCTTTCTTCCTCTGGAAAGAACAGAAGTCTCAAAAGACTTTCTCCATCTTAGGATTTGCTTGGATTGAGGGGGAAAAATCAGAGTTAAGTGGGGTTAGATGAGGGGGAGTTAAGTGAAGGGGAGTAGAGTCAATACATATAATCTTGTTTGGATTGGAGGGAGAGTTAAGTGGCGGTGTCTAATAACTCTTGATTGGATTGAAGGTTTTGAGTGAGAGAGATTAATAAAAATATGATAGTTACCAAAATAATCTTATTACATATATCATAAAATTATATTTGAATGAAATTATAATTATAACTTGTCAAAATATATTCACAAATTAGGAAGCTATGGAGCAACATGTTAAAAATAAGAAAACATGGAGAAAAAAATTATGATATTTATACAACAAATAAGTGGTATTTATGACTTTATAAACAAAACTTCTTAATCATCACTCATTAACCCTCCGATTTGGGGGTTAAAGAAAGAACAAAAGAGGGTGAAATAAACCCTCACTTATCCCTCTATAACTCTTCCTCCTAAATCCCACCCACAAACAAAACATAATTTTCTTTTTCCCTCACTTAACTTTTCCTCACTTAACTTTCTTAACCCTCAATCCAAACAGACCTTAGTGTTGGGAAACATCAGCATTTAATGTTGCCAATTCAAAAAACGACTAAAGGAAGAAAGCGAGATTTGCTTTGCTTTCTATAGTATATAAATATGTACTGCTATATTAGCATTAATATTATTCCTTGTTAATAAGAATGGTTACTTTTACTATTATTATATTTCATATAGGTAGCAGTACCAATTAATTGAAGGGACTATTGGTATTAATTATGCATTTACTGTTATTAATGAATAATAATATTTTATCACTATTATTATCATATTGTTTATTTTAAATAAGTATATTTTGTAATGAAAATGTATTATTGGGTTTGGCCCTGCATTGATTTTCAGATTGAATTTAGAAATTCTAAAAATATTATTATTAGTATACTATTTTATGGTATTGTAAAATAGTTTGTGATTTCAAATATTATCGTAATATTTTCTAAAATTACAGTTTAATCTAAAATGGTTTCTAGAATTTTCCAAAATATTTATCTAAAAATATTAATGTAGTATTTTGTGTCTAATTATAGTTTTAACCTAAACACGTATTTTCCATATTCAAAAAAAATAGCTATTTAAACATATTTTGCCTAAAAACAATATAGTTTTAAAAAGATTATATTATTTAATAGTATAAATATTTACTTGTGCAAATTTCCTTCAAGAATTACCTTGACATTGACTAATCATACTTCCTATTTTCTTGCAAACCCGAATTTTTTCACGTTGACCCTAGCAATTGTAGAAGCATGGAATTTCAGGTGCATCTTAGGCCAGAATTTCTATGCGTCCTAACTCTCATGCGCCCAAATTGACATGTGCCAGAAAACCCAGCAGAACAATTGGCACAGCAGAAAATAGCAAAGAAGTATAGACATAAAAATGGGGCTTTTATTTCATATAAAAGTCTATTACATGTCTAAAACTCTTTTACAAAGGAGAATTCTTTTACAAAGAGAAAGAAAATCCTAAAAGCTACAGCCAGGTGCATCACTTGTCAGGCGCATCACTCAAGTTCTATAGCCAGGCGCATCATTCTAGCATCTCGGCGTAGGCGCATCTCCGTGCATAGTCAGAGCGAATCACTTCCTCGTCAGCGTGCGGGCACTCTAGCAGAGGAATTCTTCTAGCCTAACAAAATCGGGACACGATAGCCCCGACCTGCGTCTTTTCCAGCATAACAAAAATTAGGGCACGACTGCCCCGATCTTTGGATGCAACATGCACCTTCAGCCTGTGTCAGGATACGACGATCCCGATATTTAGATGCAACAGGCACTTTCACAGCCTTGTTCGAAAACAGGGCCGATGGTGAATAAACCAACTTGGCACATCTTCATCTTCGGAAGGAGTTCGTCGTCAAAGCTTTTGTGAACGAGGAGATCAACAACTCGTTGAAGCAGGGGACCGATCGAGTTCGTCTCCATGAGAGAAAGCCAAATGCTTCATAAAGCTATTTATAGGCCAAGGCAATCCTCGTCCATGCGCCAAGTGTCAGTCTCCTCATATTTTGTGCAATAAATTTACATTAATACCAGTGAATCTGTCTCTTCGTATTCAGCCAAGTCAAACCAGTCATTAACTCCTCGAAGAACTCAACAGACGGGCCAATAAGGATGTGCCATACGGCAGATGCACCGTCAGCACCATGCGCTCCGTATTGATGTGCCTAATGGGACATAGACCCATGCGCCTAGTGGGGCACAAATGATGTGCCCACTTCAACTCGTCACCCATCAAGCATTTAATGCTATGTGACAGAGTTGGCTGCATGTTCTCCGAAGACTGAACGGTTGGCAGCTTTTTGCAGAAAAAAAGAGTTGCAGACGTCAGTATCATCATTACTTGCTTTTGTCGGCTACAACTTTCCTTGCCACTTAGCTGGTCGATCACTCGCATGCGCCTCCACAGCCATGCACCTAGAAGTCTGTATGCGTATCAAAAGCCATGCGCCCCGACTTACTCCTGATCTCCAAATGACAGAAGCCAAGTCTTTGCATGCACCTCCACAGCCATGCATTCGAAGCCCTGCATGCGCCTCAGAAGCCATGCGCCGAGACTTTCCTGTGACTCCTAAAAGTCATAGACCAAGTCGCCCTATGCGCTAGATCCTAGGCGCATCCTGATACAAAGCTCTGCATACGCCTCAAAAGCCATACACCCAGACTTGTCTGTAACCTCTAAAAAAGTCATAAACCAAGTCGTCCCATGCACCAGGTCTTAGGCGCATCTTGACAGATCACCTATTTATAAGAAATAAAATAAAAATTTCTTTCGTTACAAACTTTAAAAAAGAGTATAATAGTACAGTTGATTTTTGGGAAAGTACAACTATAGGAATCTGTTCATAAGACGATCACTTTATCCCTTGGACGATGTGATATTGAGGACACGAGCCTCTGGAGGATGCAACAGCACTTTAGCAGGAGATTATGATAACCCTTGATGATTTGAGATTGATTTGAAACTCTATTTATAGAGTTCTTAAAATAATTATTTAGTAGTTATTCTGGGTTGCGCGCGCTTCAGGTTACGCGCCTCCTGTTCACTTGTGCGAACAGTTGCACTAACTGTTGAGGACGCGTGGCATCGTTTGATCGAGATACGTGTGGTCGTGGGCAGTATAGTGGGCACATTCTACGAAGTTAGTGGCTTGCATGCCACGTCACTCTGTTCTGAACACTGTTTGGTCATCTTGCGCGAGCTTCATCAGGTTGCACGTGGGTGCAATGTAGCAACTTGTGCGAGAGGTTGCACCAACTTTTATAGACGCGTGGTATCGTCTTGATTTGATTATATCCTGAGAATCCATCCATAAAAGACATACGTTCAAATCCGCAAGTATTATCGATCATGACATCAGTAATTGGAAGAGGGAATTCATCTTTGGGACAAGTTTCATTAAGGTCTCTGAAGTCGATGCAGACCCGAACTTTCTCTGTTTTCTTCAAAACTGGGACAACATTAGCTACCCAGTCTGGATGTTGTTCTTCTCTGATTAAACCACAGGTGACGAGTTTCTTGACTTCACCTTCTATGGCATCTATCATATCGGGTCGAAACCGATGTTGTTGCTGCTTAACTAGCTTCGCATTCGGTAGAATGTTGAGCTTGTGGGTAGCGATCTGAGGATCCAATCCCGACATGTCTTCATAGCTCCAAGCGAATACATCAATGTATTCTCTAATGAGTTGGATTAAATCCTGTTTATCCATTTCTGGGAGGCTTTTGCTGACAAATATTAGTTTTGGGGAAGTTTTATCTCCACTATTGACTTGAACCAACTGATCTTCAGTAGGTGGCTCTCATTACTCAAAGTGAAGTTTCCATTGAGTATCCATCCTTTGTGTCCGTGGATCAGATTCAGAGGCTTTGGCAAAGTCTCCGTCATCGTTCGAGAACTCGACAGTTACTATATTGGAAGATAGTGTCACGCGATGGACGTGTCCTATGCTTGTCACGACCCGCACTCGTTTTTTTTTTAAACGGATACGAGACGTGTCCAAGCCAGCCTACGCCGCAGTGTCGGCGGTAGAACGCTGTCACGGCCATGAAGATCAAAATCACAAATAATCCAATGCTCATTCACAGAAACTAATTTAACTTACAATGATCACAAGTTTTACATTTGTAGAAGAATATGAGCTTGTACAATTCAATGAATGACTATAACTCAACTATCTAGCTAGTCTCTAGGCTTTTGTCTGCAAGTATTTCCGTCACTCCCCAAGCTAAGTGAATCCACGGCTAACCTGAAAATGTTGGTTTCCAGTCAGGAATGGAACGAGCACAATTCACTGAATGCGATTTCAAATAAAGAAAATGACTATAAACAAAGGTTAGACATCAATTATAAGTTTTGAAAATAAACAAAAAATACAGAAAACTAATAGTAAATAAATAGACACAACAGACTTTCCCCAACTGTTAGAAGTACCTTTGATATGTGATCGGTCTCGGGACAATTATGCGACACGGTCTACACGGTCTAAAGTTACACGGTCTACAGTTACACGGTCTACAATTACACGGTCTACAGTTATACGGTCTATAATTATACGGTCTACAGTTACAGGTCTACAGAAAATATTGCAATAAAGAAACATTGTCTACAGAATAATAATAATGATCTACACAGATTAAATATAATAAATAAATCACTGTCTACACGGTCTACTTTGCAATAAGTAAATCACTGTCTACACTGTCTACAAAAAATAAATGCAACACGGTCTACACGGTCTACAAGAAATAAATGCAACACGGTCTACACGGTCTAAGGTCAGATCACACATCCTTGGTACTTCTCATTCCCGACTCAACAATTTATAATAGAAAATAATCAAATAACTAATGACTAATCAATGAAATATAGTAAAGATCAATATCGAAATGCAGACAATTAAACTGTACTCGCCTGTGGTCCTGTGCTGGTGAAACCGATGATCTGAGCCACTCAGTATGCTACAATAGTCAAAACCCATACAACAGTCCCTGAAAGCTGAAATAAACAATACCAATGATCTCAGAATAGTCCAATTAGCTAGGATTGCCTGTCCTTAAGTCCAATTCTGGACACAGGGGCAAAACGGTAATTTTGAGCAAAAACGATGTCCGCCGTTGGACCCGCTTTGCACCGAAAAGCGTACCAGAGTCAACGGTCTCTAAAGTCGTCAAACTACATGTCTACGGATCCAGTTTTCCGATATGAACCCAACCGTATGTCCAAAGTTAGATTCCGGCGGACCGTGCACAAAATCGCCCGCTGAGTGGGACTGTAGGGCCCGCAAAACGACGATTTTATCAACGATCTCAGAATCGGACCAAACTTGGCATACAGGACCAAAAAAATGATACGGTTCTGTTGGCGTAAGTTTTGTCTCGATCCGATGAACGTGCACAAAGTAATTGAGAAATTTGCAACGTGCACGATACGGTAAATTTTGACGGATACGCATCAAATTCGTCGCGCACACGCGACCAATTTGAATTCCGTCAAAGCCCACACGACCACGAAACCGTTACGCAACTTTTGATGGTTTCGGTTCACGACCACGTCGTCTCGATTGGCGTGACGCACGTCGTGTGGAACAATTTTAATGTTTTTAAAAACAGGTTTTCGTCAAAGTTCGGGATCGGTTTTCTCCGCATATAATCGATAAAATTTGAAACTACAAAAAGGGTTCTGGAGCCCTATATGTCATCTAGGTCTGTCTTTAAATAGTTTCTTAATGTTGTGTGCGAGTTGATCGGAATCGATCCTCGAACAGGGCATTTTAAACTGTTTCCTAGACTGTTTTTGAAACGGTTTTTTTCGTCGTTTTTGGATCGATTTTCAGAGGAATCCAATCGAATATAATCGAATCTATTTAGAGGATCACGAAGATGGTTAGGTTATGATTCAAATGGGCCAACTAGTTCGAATTTCCATCGTGAGATGGAGGAGAACCATACCTCTGAAATTGGGATCAAAACTGTTGACTCCTCGCGGTCCTGTGCGCGATTCCAGCGCACGTCGCCAGTACGGGTGCTCCGGCCAGGCTCCGGTGGCCCTGCGGTGGTGCGGGGCCGCGCCTGGTCGTCGGGGGTCACCAGGGAGTGGTGGCGCTGGGTTTTAGGTTAGGGTTTTTAGAACTCCTCTGTTTACTCGCGATTCCTATATATATGTTGCCGATTAAAAAAAAAACCAAACGAGAAGTCGGTTTTGTTCGCTGCATCCAGGGAGTATGGGCTCGGGTTTGCCGCTCGTTTGGGGAGTAAAGCTCCAGCCCGGGTGGGCTGGACTCGGTCTGGCCCAAGTTGAGGCTGAGGTCTGGCTTCCTACTGGCTTGGGCTGCTGTGTTCTCAACCCTGGGTTGGGGTTTTAGGCTGGGTTTATGGTTTACTATAGAGAATAGGTTCTGTTTTTTTTGTAGTATCCATAACCGTGCAAAGTAGATAAATGTTTTTGGAGACATGATAAAAACCCCATATCCTCAATCCACGTCCTGAGAATGAACATTATGGTGAAACTACTTATAAATTCCCAGTTACAACTGAAAAATATAAGCCAAGATTTAAAGTATTAATTCCAGTATTTGTTTCCGGCCCTTCCTATGAGTATTGATTCAAGCAGTTTCACGGGATTTCTCTGGTTTGCATTAGTCGGTCTAGATAGTCTTGGCAGCTTCAGTACCAAGTTTGGTATTGGCTGGTTTTGCAAACCTTGGTATAAACCAAATTATATTCAGAGTTATCTAAAGAAACCAACAAATGAGAAAAAAAAACAAAATGAACAAAATGATACTATGAAACAACCAAAGAGCACATTAAGTATCAAAGTACAAGTTTTACTAAGGTTTTTTTTTTTGGTAGCCCAGATGTGACACCAAGACAACAAGAGATGTGGCTTAATAATTTTATTTTGCAGCGCTGAGAGTTAAGACTAACCTTTTCAAGTTATTGACCATAAGGTCCACAGAAAACCTGGAGAAATCGACTTTCTTCCTTTTTTTGTTCCAGAATGTGTCAAAGTGAGAAGTGGTAAGTTCCTATTTATTGCAAGATGAATACTATGTGCCTTTAAGCCACCTTGTATCTAGAGACCTAACCAGAACACAACTTCTTAATCCAAAAACTAAGAATTGTCGTATTTACCTATACATACAATTACACACACCTATTATAGTATATTTATAATAAAATAATGTAAAAAACAATATTATTAAATAAAAATCTCAATATATAACAATAATAATAATAACGAAATTTAATAACCAATAATGGTATATATCTAACAATTAGCTATGATAATTAATTATTCATAAAATCTAAGAATCACCATTTAATTAAAATAAGTAAAAATAGAATATTTAAAAAATTCGGGAAGGGAAGCTACAAATCTACCCACCTTAAAATAATTTCGTCCTCGAAATTCTAACTCATAAAAATGCCATAATTCAAACATAAAATAAGGAATACATCCACTATTACCACCATCTCTTTGAATTTAATTTCTCGGAAATATTTGTACATTCTCCTAGCCATTCTGTAACTACGAATCATCGAGGACTTCTACCCACCTTTGGTCACACTACTCCCTCAAGGGTATGTCACTAAAAACTTTATAACCTTCCATCAAGTTGCTAGAGTCGTTATCCCTAGATATCTAAGACATATGACATCTATATTCCCACATATCTATCAAACAACCAAGTATTCAAAATCAAACAATATTCTAATATAACTTAAGAATCTCTGATGAATTCTAGACAGCACGATCATTCGTCATCCCGAAATAGGAATGACAGGAAAATAAGGAAGAATAATTAAGGGCCAAATAAAATTTCAAGAACGGCAGAGAATATATAATAATACAGATAGGAAAGAGTATTTATGAACCTATAGTCTTATTTGCTAGCTTGGGCTACTCTAGTCCAGTAGCTTGCTAAATTTTTCAGAGGGTCTTGTAATCCGTACAATACAGAAGTTCCGTTCTCAAAATTCTAATTCAACCAAGGTTCCATAATGGAACAGAATTTGAGAAATCAAGATTGTGGTCTTACTGGGTTCTCTATTTGGACATCAGTCGTTGGTTGGATGAACATTGGATTTCAATCTATATGACTAGGCAAGATCCCAATGATAAAACTATTCCTACTAGATTAGGGTATCCTAGAATAGGTTTCTACCCAAGGGATTGAGCTAGTTGCTAGTCAGGTTGGTTAGCTAGGTCCCTCAAGCCCAAAATGTGCCTTCAGTGACTTTTGTGTTTAAGTAGCACATGAGGCCTCAATTGAGTGGCACACTAGTGGCACATGCATAGTGGGCTTCGAGTAGGTCACAACCATATATTTGGTCAAAGGATATGTGTCGAAGTTGAGGCTCTAGTAGAAGTAGGAAAATATACCGGTACTATGGTAAAGGTTATAGCTAGTCCTTTTTAACCTGAAAGTCGTACCCCAAAATAGAGTACAAGGAGACGGGTTTGGGTGGGACATGATATACCTAGATGAAGGTGGACTCGTCTAGATCTTGCATATGAATTTTGTTGGGAGGTAACGGCTGGTCTCGTGCTCCGAATATTAATGACACGGCCGGGAACACAAAATGATCTAAATGAAAAGTGGGAGTCCATGGGGTACTAATTATCCTGCTAATAGAAAATTATTCAAATCAAACGGTAGTCCTCGTATATCCCAAAATTTTGGGAGGCTTACAGTCTACCCACCTTAGAGACTAGGACATGGTTTTAGGGATAATGAAGTTAGAAGGATTCCAAAGTCAGGGTACTGTACCTCGACTCTTGTTAATAGAGAATAAGGCACGACGTACGAGATACGGTAGATATAAGTCAAGTCAATGATCATTCCTCAATAAAAGGAAAACAAGGGTGTACAATGACACATGGTCAATAAAAGGAGAACGATCTACTCGTCTATAGTATACAAGGGTTATCTACGGGGTAACAAACTCTAAGGCACTCCATTCGAAAAGATTTCTAACAATTAAGTCATGTATTTCTATTGGGATCAAACCTGCCAGACTATTGTCACAAGGGATCTAGTTGAAGAAAGCTTCAACAAATGATTAGAGGCTCACAACATTTGGTCTCTGGAGAATAGGTAGTCTCCTAGGTTGGCATTTGATCAAGGGAAATATCCTAATCGTTCTCAAATTCAGAGGGATTGAAAGTCCCAAAAGTAGTTTGAGGGACGAGAGGAGAACGAGTAATTTATTCACATGACTGCCGATGGTAGCTACACTTGTGTATACTACTATTATAGCCATGGGGATACTCTGTATCTCTCTACCAATTATGAGCTTTTGTCTTTCCAAATCAGTAAAAGACAAAAACAATAAAGAGTTCAAGGGAGATGTTACTGATTACAATTTCGTGATTCAAGGGCGATCATATAATTCAAGAAGAATTGTCAAAACAGTCGCGGATGAGATCCTAGAGACATCTACATCTCAATCCACGTAGATTTATCAAAGGGAGAGCGAACCGGGTGCACTACGGTTGATCAGACCGTAATACATCGATTATGATTAGACAATATGTTAGTGGGCATCCCCAATAAACATATGTCTTGAATCAAGCTCGATAAAAGAGTAAGCTTGCAAAAACTAGGCTGTAATAGCAGCGTTGGTCAAGATAGTCAAGATACAAGTACGCAAGATTTTTGAAAAGAGGCACAAGTAGTTCGAGTTTTGAGGGAATCAAACTTCACCTGGTGTTCTTGCTTCTATAGACATCCCACTATCATATTATCCTTAAGGCCTTGGTCGACTAATGGGTTATGGACATTCTAAAATCCATATTCTAGGTAAACCTATTAGTGTCAATCAATATCCTCGTTAATAGGTAACAAGGACCACGGAATGCTAGATCGGGAGACGTGCTATCCAACTTACAAAACTTCCACTAATATTGGTTTCGGGTCTCCTGGGACATACTGGTATTGACCTATCCTCCATAGTATCCTAAACCTGTAATCACATTTGAAGCCATTTCACCGAGAGTTACGCCTCGCCCGTATACTCGGACTGTGATAAAACCCTTGGTTTCGTAACTCAAATATGATACAAAGTCGAACACTTCTTAACTCTATCCAATACTGACCCAAGGGTAACTACGATCAAAAGGACCACTAGCTATAGTTTTAGGAATATTCTATAACCTATATTTTCTTAAACCTATTTCTACTCTAGGGATCGTGCCTCGCCAGTGCGCTGCTGGCTGCAGTGAATACATAGTCTCCCTAATTCAAATAAATGGCGACAGTGCGCTGCTGTCCTGCCATTATGAGTCAACCATCATTCATTTAACTAAATCTTGTAAAAATTCCTGGGCTTCTAGGGATTCAAACAAGTCGATTATGTAATAAGGCGTAAATATTTTCCCTATCAACCCTTAAAATAGAGATTGAACGGGGAGGAAATAACCGAAGACAAAAAAATACGAACACTCTAGTATCTATCTCATGTGTATTCAAACCTTTGAGGAAAACTTTGAATCAAAAATAACTTGAGGTTCATCTATGGATAACAATAATCAGGATAATAATTTCCTAGGGCAATAGAAACTAAATAGGCAGTTCGCCTAAAATATGAGGATGATATCTAAGAGGCAGAGAGAAGGATTTGCACAATTCATCAAGGTTAGATCATTACTCCTAGGAGGCTCTGTCACACCAAGTGAATAATCTATCCACATGGGATCATATCGTCATATCAAGAGGTAATAGTGTATCTATGGGGATCTTACAAACTTATCAAAATTACTAACGCCTCATCTAAATTGCATGACCTAGACTACCCATCGGTCAATTTGTATAAGGGACTCCTAGTCCTAGTCATTCTCTTAAATTAAATTAATTTCTAATTCGTAAATGAGCATTTCCTAGTTGCAGGCTCGTAATAGTACAACTATCGTACCATCACGAGTTCGTATAATTTGCGAAAACAGACCTGCATGGGCCACCACAAAAACTTGTTACGACCCGCACTCATTTTTTTTTAAACGGATACGAGACGTGTCCAAGCCAGCCTACGCCGCAGTGTCGGCGGTAGAACGCTGTCACGGCCATGAAGATCAAAATCATAAATAATCTAATGCTCATTCACAGAAACTAATTTAACTTACAATGATCACAAGTTTTATATTTGTAGAAGAATATGAGCTTGTACAATTCAATGAATGACTATAACTCAACTATCTAGCTAGTCTCTAGGCTTTTGTCTGCAAGTATTCCCGTCACTCCCCAAGCTAAGTGAATCCACGGCTAACCTGAAAATGTTGGTTTCCAGTCAGGAATGGAACGAGCACAATTCACTGAATGCGATTTCAAATAAAGAAAATGACTATAAACAAAGGTTAGACATCAATTATGAGTTTTGAAAATAAACAGGAAATACAGAAAACTAATAGTAAATAAATAGACACAACAGACTTTCCCCAAATGTTAGAAGTACCTTTGATATGTGATCGGTCTCGGGACAATTATGCGATACGGTCTACACGGTCTAAAGTTACACGGTCTACAGTTACACGGTCTACAATTACACGGTCTACAGTTACACGGTCTATAATTACACGGTCTACAATTACACGGTCTACAGAAAATATTACAATAAAGAAACATTGTCTACAGAATAATAATCACGAACTACACAGATTAAATACAATAAATAAATCACTGTCTACACGGTCTACTTTGTAATAAGTAAATCACTGTCTATACTATCTATAAAAAATAAATGTAACACGGTCTACATGGTCTACAAGAAATAAATGCAACACGGTCTACACGGTCTACACGGTCTAAGGTCAGATCACACATCCTTGGTACTTCTCATTTCCGACTCAACAATTTATAATAGAAAATAATCACATAACTAATGACTAATCAATGAAATATAGTAAAGATCAATATCAAAATGCAGACAATTAAACTGTACTCGCCTGTGGTCCTGTGCTGGTGAAACCGATGATCTGAGCCACTCAGTATGCTACAATAGTCAAAACCCATACAACAGTCCCCGAAAGCTGAAATAAACAATACCAATGATCTCAGAATAGTCCAATTAGCTAGGATTGTCTGTCCTTAAGTACAATTCTGGACACAGGGGCAAAACGGTAATTTTGGACAAAAACGATGTCCGCCGTTGGACCCGCTTTGCACCGAAAAGCGTGCCAGAGTCAACGGTTTCTAAAGTCATCAAACTACATGTCTACGGATCCAGTTTTCCGATACGAACCCAACCGTATGTCCAAAGTTGGATTCCGGCGGACCGTGCACAAAATCGCCCGTTGAGTAGGACTGTAGGGCCCGCAAAACGACGATTTTATCAACGATCTCAGAATCGGACCAAACTTGGCATACAGGACCAAAAAAATGATACGGTTCTGTTGGCATAATTTTCGTCTCGATTCGATGAACGTGCACAAAGTAATTAAGAAATTTGCAACGTGCACGATACGGTGAATTTCGACGGATACGCATCAAATTCGTCGTGCACACGCGACCAATTTGAATTCCGTCAAAGCCCACACGACCACGAAACCGTTACGCAGCTTTCGATGCTTTTGGTTCGTGACCACGTCGTCCCGATTGGCGTGACGCACGTCGTGTGGAACAATTTCAATGTTTTTGAAAACAGGTTTTCGTCAAAGTTCGGGATCGGTTTTCTCCGCATATAATCGATAAAATTTGAAACTACAAAAAGGGTTCTGGAGCCCTATATGTCATCTAGGTCTGTCTTTAAATAGTTTCTTAATGTTATGTGCGAGTTGATCGGAATCGATCCTCGAACAGGGCATTTTAAACTGTTTCCTAGACTGTTTTTGAAACGGTTTTTTTCGTCGTTTTTGGATCGATTTTCAGAGGAATCCAATCGAATATAATCGAATCTATTTAGAGGATCACGAAGATGGTTAGGTTGTGATTCAAATGGGCCAACTAGTTCGAATTTCCATCGTGAGATGGAGGAGAACCATACCTCTGAAATCGGGATCAAAACTGTTGACTCCTCGCGGTCCTGTGCGCGATTCCAGCATGCGTCGCCAGTACGGCTGCTTCGGCCAGGCTCCGGTGGCCCTGCGGTGGTGCGGGGCCGTGCCTGGTCGTCGGGGGGCACCAGGGAGTGGTGGCGCTGGGTTTTAGGTTAGGGTTTTTAGAACTCCTCTGTTTACTCGCGATTCCTATATATATGTTGTCGATTAAAAAAAACCAAACGAGAAGTCGGTTTTGTTCGCTGCATCCAGGGAGTATGGGCTCGGGTTTGCCGCTCGTTTGGGGAGTAAAGCTCCAGCCCGGGTGGGCTGGACTCGGTCTGGCCCAAGTTGAGGCTGAGGTCTGGCTTCCTACTGGCTTGGGCTGCTGTGTTCTCGACCCTGGGTTGGGGTTTTAGGCTGGGTTTATGGTTTACTATAGAGAATAGGTTCTGTTTTTTTTTTGTAGTGTCCATAACCGTGCAAAGTAGATAAATGTTTTTGGAGTCATGATAAAATCCCCATATCCTCAATCCACGTCCTGAGAATGAACATTATGGTGAAACTACTTATAAATTCCTAGTTACAACTGAAAAATATAAGCCAAGATTTAAAGTATTAATTCCAGTATCTGTTTCCGGCCCTTCCTATGAGTATTGATTCAAGCAGTTTCACGGGATTTCTCTGGTTTGCATTAGTCGGTCTAGAGAGTCTTGGCAGCTTCAGTACCAAGTTTGGTATTGGCTGGTATTGCAAACCTTGGTATAAACCAAATTATATTCAGAGTTATCTAAAGAAACCAATAAATGAGAAAAAAAAAACAAAATGAACAAAATGATACTATGAAACAACCAAAGAGCACATTAAGCATCAAAGTACAAGTTTTACTAAGGTTTTTTTTTTTTTGGTAGCACAGATGTGACACCAAGACAACAAGAGATGTGGCTTAATAATTTTATTTTGCAGTGCTGAGAGTTAAAACTAACCTTTTCAAGTTATTGACCATAAGGTCCACAGGAAACATGGAGAAATCGACTTTCTTCCCTTTTTTGTTCCAGAATGTGTCAAAGTGAGAAGTGGTAAGTTCCTAATATTTATTGCAAGATGAATACTATGTGCCTTTAAGCCACCTTGTATCTAGAGACCTAACCAGAACACAACTTCTTAATCCAAAAACTAAGAATTGTCGTATTTACCTATACATACAATTACACACACCTATTATAGTATATTTATAATAAAATAATGTAAAAAACAATATTATTAAATAAAAATCTCAATATATAACAATAATAATAATAACGAAATTTAATAACCAATAGTGGTATATATCTAACAATTAGCTATGATAATTAATTATTCATAAAATCTAAGAATCACCATTTAATTAAAATAAGTAAAAATAGAATATTTAAAAAATTCGGGAAGGGGAGCTACAATGCTAGTGTCTGAATCTCATGAGACAGAATCAGAATAGTTAGATCATTCTTCCTCATCGGATTCAGAAGCTTCTGGAGTCAGAATTAGTGAAGGATAACCTAATCCCTGCTTCGTTTTGCTATAGTATTGTTGTGATTTTCTTTTTCGAGCAGGAATACGAATAGGAGTTCGCCTTCCTTTGCCGCTATTGAGACTAGCTTTAAAATTATAGCCCATCTTTTGAATGATATCGTTTGATTGCTGACTATAATGACATAGTTGAAGTCTTCCGTTATCGTGATTTTCTTCTTCACTATCGGACGTGATCTTTTGTTTCGTTCTTTTACTAAAAAGTATAGGAAGTTCATCTTTCTTCCTGGAAGGAACTAAGAAGGAGTCCTGCATTGGCTCGAGCAATACTTTATTTTGGGAAGCTTCAACTGCTCCTACGGTGAGTGGCTCGAAGTTATCTAACATTTTTAAATAACATCGAGTAAAATAAAGAACATCAGTATACTGTAAAGGAGATGCTACTTTATTGATTTGTATATCATCATTTACAACATGATTCTTAGCCTTAACAGAAGGCTTAGTAAGGTTGATGACCAGAGGAGGAGAAGGAGAAGGAGAATGTGAAGGTTTGTTACGACAAAGGTCGATAACAAGAGGCTCAGAAGAGGTGAGCTCCCTTTGTTCCCTTTCTACAGCAGTAGGCTATTTGTTATGAGAGGAAAGATATATAATCAACGTCTGAGAAGAAAAGGGACGAGTAGCACGTCCTTTGATGGGGATCATGAGAACATTTTTTGAAGTATGTTTCTGATCCTTCTCACAGTCCATCGCTAATACAACTTTTATAAACTCCTCTTTGTACATCCGAGAGTCCGTAAAATATGCTTCAATGCCCCTGAAAGGATTTGGGTCGACGACTTCCTTTTGGACTTCTCCATTGCATCCACATATTTGAACATTGATGTAAAGTAGATGGTACAATGTTATGCTCATGCAGAAAGGGTCTTTCCAGCAAAGAATTGTAAGAGCCATGACTATCGATCACGTAGAAAGTAACCTTTGTACGAAGATTGTCTATTTGAACTTTCAGGCGAATCTTTTCCAAAGGTTCACTTCTTTCAGAATTGAATCCCAAGATTGTCGTGATGGTTGTTGAAAGATTGTGTATAGGAATCTTCAATGCATCTAGTAAAGTCTTTAGCATGATGCTAAGTGCAGACCCAGGATCAATCAAAATGCGATCAACCTTCATGGTATCGACATATCCCGTGAAGTAGAGGGGTCGGTCATGACGATTATCTTCCAACAGCATATCATCTTGTATAAAGGTGATGTTTGGTATCAACTCCATCATACTATGACAATGAAGGCATGTTATAGGCTCTTCCTCTGGCTTCTTGAGGAATGTTAGACAAGTATCAGCTTGCATTAAAGCTTCATTCAATGTTTCTCAAGTTTCCTTCGAAAGACGGAGAAGCTCAAAAATTGACAATCTAGCCGAGGTATTAGCCAGCTAAGCCAGTATATCAAAGTTATACGGATTCTCAAGTCCCAAAGTTAGAGTCTTCTTTAATATTTTATCAAAACGGATAGGCTGTTTCTCTTTGTCAGCTGTCGCCGGTTTGGGAAGAGTTAGCTCTACTGGAGATGATGAAGCTGATGGAACCTTGTGAGCAGGAGAAGATGGTGCTTGAGGAGCCTCCAGAGCTGGAGAAGGGTTCTCCTGGCCTTCTGAATTGTCTCTTACGTAATATTTCCCAGACCTAGTACCAGTTAAGGCTTCTTCTTCTGATACAGGCTCAAAGGACACTATATTGCAACTCGTTTCCTGGATCTTATTTATGAAAGATTTCTTTTAGCGGGATGGAGAGTTTGTCCAGTAACCCAAACCAACCCGAGGTTGGTTGTGAGAAAGACATAGGGAAAGAGGTACATGAGATCCCTTTCCATGGTTTAAACCAGAAGCCTTTTGTAGGTCATATCCTATTTTCGTCATTAGTTCACGAGACTGTGGACTATACAGATGGAAAGCTGGTTGGTATTTGGCTTCTGACTTTGACAATGTTATTTCAGCAGGGGAAGAAGAAGAAGGATTATCTGCTGCTGAGATGAAGGTAGCAGTTAGGGTGGAAGACAATGTTCACTAAATAAAATCATATGACATGATTTATTTTTAGTGGCCTTCTTAGACTTGGTAGAAGAAGATGGTGCTTCGAAGTCCGCCACTAAATCTGGATGGATCCATATAATTTCCCCTTTATCGGTAGACAGGGGAACAAGACCATCAGTTAATGCAGGTGGAAGATTAACAATCTCCAGAGTAGTTCTCGGGATGGGGATGACACCGTCCTGCACAAGTTGAGCTAGAAAATCTCCAAACTGTAAAGAGACGACATTAGCCATTACAGTTTTCTCATCTTGTTGGAGAGTGATTGCACCGGAATTGACCATATCCTAAATTTTACCTTGAGCACATAGCATGTTCGAGTGGGATGTCCAATAAACCTATGGTAAACACAATATTTAGGATTGTTAGTCTTACCAACTTCATCTGCCGTTTTGGTTCTGGCAGTTGAAGTTTATTGCTCTTGATGAGACAATCAAAGATACTCATGATATTATCTTCATCAAAAGAGTATTCTTCTTTTGGACGTGGTGCCGTTGTGGTGGTGCTGTTGGGGTAGATATTGGCTAATTTACATTAATGGCTAGGGCTTCTTTGTCTTTGAGATTAATGGCCAAAGTCTCCTTGCTTTTGCGATTGTTCTGACGGCCACTATTATTTGGTGTAGCATGTTTATCTTTGTCAAGATTAGGCATTTGAATACCTAATTGCTTGAACTTGTCAGCGCTCTCTTTTGCTGCTTTGGCATTCATTATGAAGGAAGGCGATTTCTGAAATTGTGTTGATCTCGTCCACATGCTGATTATAGGAAACTGGTTTGATTTGCAGGTGTCTATATTCAAAGCATCTGGGGTTCCGAGAGGCATTTTAAGTGCTTCACGGCAGAATCGTTCAATGAAACGTTCAGTAGTTTTATTATGTCGTTGTTTGATTTTGATGAGAGCAGACATAGTCATGTCATTGGTTCCTTCATAAAATTGTTCCAAGAACATTTGTTTGAAGCCAGCGAAAGAGGTTATACAACCATCTGGTAAACTACGATACCAGTCATATGCTGCACCAGCTAAACAAACGATAAATACTCTAGTGAGAAGAGCATCATTTGGTTGAAGTTGGCCAGTCATTACTTCAAAATGATTGAGACGTGCTGCTGTCACGACCCGCACCCTAGAGTTAGGGCACGAGAACGTAACAACGCCCAGCCTACGCCGCAGTGTCGGCGGTAGAACGCTGTCCTAGGTCTCAATGCATCTAACAGTATAAGACTAAACAGTTTATACTCCCCGAATGGGGGTGATATAGCAGATACAAACTCAATCACATCTAAGGTAGAGCATAAAGGAAGATAGATAAAACATGAAATCGAAAAGAGATACAACAGATAGAAGTCTAAGTGTCTAAGATACAAACTCAGAATACATCTCAAAACTTAAATACAGTAATCCATAAATACAACTCAAGACGACAAAAAGTAAACTATAAGAAAATCCTAGCTATCTATGCAACCTCTACTGTCTCCTCTAGGCTAGCAGGCAAACTCCAAGCTATCTGTAAAATTTATCAACAGGTCCAGTCAGGACCGGAGCGAGCACAGTACATCTCAACAAGTCATAGCAGGAAAGAAAATGTAATCATGCTAGAGAATAAAATACAGGATCTGAAGAATAGCATAATGTAAAAGAGAGACTGTAAGTAAATATCTACGATATATATATAAAGAGAGACAGTGCTAGTGATTTAGAGTACAGACGAACATGTGAATGGCTTAGGACTAATTCATGACTACACTAAGAGTGATTCATGACTACACTACTTTGGATATTATTCACATGACCATTTATACTCCCCCATACCCCAATCAATACACAAGGATCCAGTCAAGTTACGTTAAGATTCATGACTAAACTACTACCCGTATAGGGTGATTCATGAATGGATTCGTGAAGGCTCGGTGATCATGAGGGTACATGAGTCACTAGCTGATAACGAAGATTCATGATGATAGAAGCATATGATACGTGATGTAAGTGAAACACACATGACAAAAGTATCTGATGCTTCCGAGAAGGATAACATCTCATGAAGGGATCCATATAGTACCAATCCGTGTTCCAATGTGTCAGCATCAAGTAAGATAGTCTAAAGCAGGAAATATAATCCTAAACATGATATGAAATGATCAGAGAATGTACTCGCCTGATAACCTGAACAGCTGATAGGTAAAGGGGTCCAACTGAAGCCACAGAGTCCTATTTAAAGCAACACAGGTTACAAGGTGTTCAAGTTGTAATAAAAGAAACTCTACAAGCAATCTACATTATTCTAGGTTCTTCTAAGTCAAAACAACTCTAGGTCAACTCCGGTCAATAATCTAGTCAAACTAGGTCAAGTGTTGACTTACAGTTGACTTTGGGTCAACTGGTCAACTCTGGTCAAACAGGGTCAATCCTAGTCTAATATAAAGTGTACTTCGTTATTTGTACGTTGAAACTTACGACACGTAAATCGAGATAAGAAGATTATCGGTAAGGTTGATAATCTTATTATAGTGATCCACGTATCCAACTTGTCAATTCCAGCGATATGAGATCACTGGAATTGACTGATCTCAGTTTCGTTGTACTAATCCCGAAATACGAACATTATATGAATTAATTATTAATTAATTATAAAAAGGTTAAACTCAGAGAAATTATCAGCAACATTGTCGGACGATGAAATGAACATCGCCAACGTGTCCAGCATGGTCAAATTAGCTAGGATAGCCTACCCAACGGTCCAATTGGACACAAGGGTAAAAAGGTAATTTCGGGTCAAAACGTTGTCCGTGTCGGAGCCGTTTTGCACCGAAAAACGTGCAAGAAATCAAGTCTACAAAATATAACAAATTATATGTCCACGAAACCAGAATGTCGATACGAACCCAACGGTATCTCCAGAATTGGATTCCGTCGACCCGATCTCCATTTGGCCCGTTGACCAGAACTTGGAATTCCGGTTTGCACGGAAATGCATGCCGGAGCCAAAGTTCTCAAAACTTAGCAAACTACCTGTCAACGAGTCCAGAATGATGATACGAACTCAACGGTATCTCCAGAATTGGATTCCGATGAGCCGATCTCAAAATGACCCATTGACCCGGATATTGGTATCCGACTTGCACCGAAATACGTGCCAGACCTAATGTCCACCAAAACCTAGAAAATTATATGTCAACGAGTCCAGAATGACGATACAAACTCAACGGTATCTCCGGAATTGGATTCCGATGAGCTGGCGTCAAAAAGTCTCGTTGACCCAGAAAGTGGGACCCGCTTTGCACCGAAAAACGTGCCCGGGTCCACGTTCTCCAAATCTAACAAATTTTATATAAAAACATGCCAGAACGACGCCACAAGTCTAATGGTGATGTCAGAAATGAAATCTGGAGTCCCGTGTTCAAAAATAGAATTTTACAAGTTGGAAATTACGAATTCGGACGACCAACTTTGGCGTCGAATTCAACCAATCAAACAAGCTCACAATGAAACAAAACTGGAGGGGTAGTAAGAGGGTTATACCAGCTTCGCACCAGAACTGGTAGCACGCTAAACGGAGCTGTGGTGGAGTAGATACAAGCTGACGAAGTTGGCCCCGCAAAACTGTCCAAATTTAATACAATTTAAACGGTCAACTTGGTGGCCGGTTTTCATATATCCAACGATAAAATTAACGGACGTAAATTGACAGGAGCGAAGGTGGATATACCAAGATCGTGACGGAGCGAAGAAATCACCGATCCAATGGTCGGATTTCTGGGAAAACGTGCGCGAAGTTGCTGCAACGGGATGCAAATTCTGAGTTCCAAACTCGCGCGCGCTGACGGGATCTCGTTCAAAACGTACGAATCGCCTCGACGGCGCATCCCGGAGGACGGTGGCCGTCAGGGGAGGAGAGCTGAGGCTGGCGCGCATCCATGGGGGGTCGTCCCCGCCGACCACGGCGGCGGTGGCTACGGCGGTGGCCGCCTGCACGCGCGCGCGGCCAACTTTGGCTGCTGTTGTGCGCGCGTCGTGGCGCTGTGTGGTTGGCCGGCGACGCGCGGGGACGGTGCGCGGGGGCTCGCAGTGGAGGGTGGTCGCGGATGAAGGTGGTGGCGGCGGTTGTTTGGTCGTGGGGATAGAAAGAAGGTCGATGGTGGTGGCGTTGTGTTGAAGTGGATGATGGTGATGAAGTGAAGGGGAGGGAAGGAGGAGAAGAGAAGGAGGGGAGTACGGCGGTGGTCGAGCTCAGCCAGGGGGTGGCCGGAGCCATGGCCAAGGTGGTCGGGTCGTCGAGCATGGGGAGTAGGGGGAAGGAGCTGCTGTGTTGAAGTTGGAGTTGAAAGAGTTGTAGTGTAAGAAAATTAATAGGAAGAGAGAGAAAGAGAATAATAATTATTGTTGTGTGTGTATGTTGTGAGGGAAGGAGAGAGAATAGGAACATTAAAATTAGGGCCGGCCAATGGCTATAAGTGTGGGAGTTGGCTGCTATAGGGAAATGTGTGGTGAGGATTTATTTGGAGAATCTAAGGACTAGGAATTAATTAGAAGGAAAAGGGCCATTCCAATGGATTTAAAATCAACGGAAATTTACACTCAAAATTGGAATAGACACTAGGTATTGGATATTATTTTTGGACACGAAAAAATGAGGGTGTCCCGATGGAGGGTAGCACGAAGCTGGGTTGGACTCGGTGGAGCCGGATTGGATCAAAACTGGACATTGTGCAAAAATCGAATTAAAATTAGACGTTGATGATCATGTGTAAATAAGTAGCACATGGGGATTCCAATAAATGGGACACAAGTGGCAGGCGGGTAGTAGGCTCAATGTGGGCCATGTCCATAGTTGGGACTGACAGATTTTGGTCGACAGGGGACCCACAAATCAAGTTGAAAAATAAATATAACATCGTGGTGTGAAATAAAATCGGATCACGTGTCGGAAAAGTTGTGCGAATCAAATGGAGCACAAAATGACGTGTCTGAGTGGGACACGAAGGTCATGGGTGACGAGCGTCTCGAGTAGATCATCAATGAGGAGTTGGTTTCAAGAAACTGACTGGTCTTGCGCTCCCAAATTAAAAGTCATGGTAACGCGCTTAAAATGATCAAGGAAAAGAGTGGAAAAATAAATAACAATCAAATGGTCTAAACCGACCTGAAGTTCAGCGAAGCAGAAAGAGTACAAAGGAACAAGTTTGGATGGGACACTATATACCGTCATGAAGGTAATCATGTCCACTCCAAAACTCGTGAAAAAGATTTCCAGAGTTGAACATCCCTGACACTCCAAATATCAAAGGCACAGAAAAGCACACTTAAGGATAAATAACAGAATAAATTATTTATCGAAACCAAATCAATCAGAAAATTAAAAAAAAATCAACCCGAAATTCAGGGTGCTCACATCTGCCATTAAACAGCATAATAGTAGGGAGTTTGTATTTAGGAGGAAATTGGACCTCTTTCAATTCTATGAGATAGGGCTGTTTGTTCCCAAACTTCTGTAGGTCATCCTTCTATTTAAAAGTTTCAAATTGAGTACGTAAATGTTTTACGGCCTCATTGGTATCTTCCGTTGATTGTGGAGGAGTGGATTGATTTGATAGATTATGAGGGGGTACTGCATGATAAGTACCACCTTTGACACCAGATTGACTTGGAATAGCCTGCACAGGAATAGAAGCGATGTGAGGAGACTGTACCCCCAGATCAATATTGATGGGAGCTGATGTTGTCACAGGTTCCTGAGTCAAAATCAAATTTGTGACCGATGGAACTGTATGTTGTGACATGATCACAGCATGCATGCCTGTCATCATCTCAGCTATGTTCTTCAAACTAGCCTCTAAAGCAGCGATTCTCTACTCTTGACTGTTAGAACTAGAAGTATCTTGATCTTCTGTGACGACATAAGCAATCACTTTTCTAGCCTTTGAAGACAAGCTAGTGGAGAGGATGGTCCTTTCAGAGCTTTTACTATCAGCATCAAAGTCATATAAAGAACCACCCCCAGAATGAATGATAGGGATGTTCTTTTGACTGAAAGAATCTTAGTTAGAATCAAGAAGATTCTTTTGACCGATTGTGTCTTTGTTGGAAAGAAGATTCCTTTGACCAATTATTTCTCGGCTTCTCGATCTAGTATATTGGTAAACTCTTTCACCAGATTCATGAATCCGATCTAAGTACTGTTGACTAGGATTGCGGAATGCATTGCGTCTTGGACATTTTCCATCCCCAGTGCTTCGAGATGCCATGTTGACAGGAGCATAGAGTAATTCATCTTCGCCTACTAAGATTGGTTCAGGAGTCTGAACATAATTCAAACAGTCAAAGACGGACCGTTTGGCTGGATGACAGCAGCATTTGATGACAACTTCATGGTGGTGATTGCAATGATGCTGTTGGTCCACCGCTGGACGGGATGGATTTGTAACCTTTCGTTTTTGTATTACGAGTTCACGGAGGTCACTAACAGGACGAAAAGAAGTGGCAGAAATATCATCCTTGACGATATTCGGGACATGGTTCCTGTTCTTGAGGTGCCCCGTACCTTGAGTGTACAAGGACGTGCTAAGCTGGTTAGCATAAGTCTCAGGATTTTTCAACTCAACATTCTTGCTCTGGCGCAAGTTAGCAACTGGTACAGGTTGCGCTTGATACATCTCGTAATTTTTTGAAGTTGACCCTAATTGGCACCTGTTGATATAGATGTGCAAGTCTGATAGGGGGCTACTTGTGCATATACTTGACATACTAGCAATTTGCCTTGTCGGGATCTTGAAATACATAGGGTTGGTAGATCCTGCCCTGACCTCTTTGGAGTAGACATAATACCCTTTTGCGTCGAAAGTTTATTCTAAATAGAACCCATCTTTCCGACAGAGATTTGGTTGTCTCTGTTAAGGAGAATAGAATTTCTATCAGAATTAGCAGTACTTTCCACCTAGTCAATGACTCGAACAGAATGAGGAAAAGGTAAAGAGCGTTTTCCTTGATTTAGTGATTTCTCACTAAACTTCTGGTTTGGTGGCAAAGAGGGAGCCACTAAACAGTGTTTCTCTTTATGTTGCGCTAGTGCAGAAGTATGTGCAGGTTGTGCCAGAGCATGAACATGTTCAAGTTGCGTCGGAGCAGGAACATGCGCAGGTTGTGCCAGGAAGGAAAAGGCCAAAGGGCTCTTTCTTTTGTTTTGTCCAGCAGTGTATCGAGACAAAGTCTCCTTCAATTTCAGAGTCGGAGAAGTGGAGGGATTAGCCAAAAGACTCTCCCTTAGATTGCGCCATGGCAGTAATGGGCGCAAGTTGTGCAGAAGCAAGAACAGGTGTAGGTTTCACCAAGGCAGTAATGGGTGCAAGTTATGCAGAAGCAAGAACAGGTGTAGGTTGCGCCAGGGAAGTAAAGGCCAAAGGGCTCTTTTCCTTGCTTTGGATAGCAGTGTGTCAAGACAGAGTCTCCTTCGATTTCAGAATCAAAGAAATAGAGGGATTAGCCAAAAGACTTTCTTCCTTAGATTGCGCCAAGGCAGTAATGGACGCAAGTTGCACAGAGGTAGGGGATTGTGTCGTCGAGGACTTAGGAGTCCAAACATAGCGCGTCTTGCTCTTAACAGCGACAGCAGTGCGCTTGGCACCCCCAGCATTGATCATGGCTTCGTAGGCTATCTGGTCGACTTGAACGAACAGGGTCTTCTGCGTCTTGCCGATTGACGTGGTATCACATTGAGTTGTCACTTTTTCGTCAGAGGAGAAAGTCATCCCCAACAGAGTCGCCATTTTGTTTGCAAGAAACAAAATAAAAATTTCTTTCGTTACAAACTAGAAAAAGAGTACAAGGGTACAATTGATTTCTGGAGAAGTACAATTATAGAAATCTGATCACAAGACGATCACTTTATCCCTTGGACGATATGATTTTGAAGACACGAGCCTCTGGAGGATGCAACAGCACTTTAGCAGGAGATTATGATCACCCTTTATGATTCGAGATTGATTTGAAACTCTATTTATAGAGTTCTTGAAATAACTGTTTAGTAGTTATTCTGTGTTGCGTGCGCTTCAGGTTGTGCGCCTCCTGTTCACTTGCGCGAATGGTTGCACTAACCATTGAGGACGCGTGTCATTATTTGATTAAGATGCGAGTAGTCGTGGGCAGTGTAGTGGGCACGTTCTGCAAAGTTAGTGGCTTGTGCGCCACACTACTCTATTTTGGACACTGTTTGGTCACCTTGCGCGAGCTTCATCAGGTTACGCGTGGATGCAATGTAGCAACTTGCGTGAGAGGCTGCACCAACTGCTATGGACGCGTGGCATCGTTTGATTGAGATACACGTGGTCGTGGTCAGTGTAGTGGGCACGCTCTGCAAAGTTGGTGGCTTTCGTGCCACGTCACCCTGTTTTAAAATAAGAGTTGATCAAGTGGCGCCAACTAGTCAGGCTGCGCATAGGCGCAACTCAACAACTGGCACCTTTGACTAGGTCTTCTGTACTGTACTGATTAATTCTTGCGCCACTCAATGACTTGTGCGAACCAGCTGTCAGCATTAATTACATGCTGACAAAATCTTCTCGAGTGTCGTGTTGCACAGAATTCGAATGGATTTTCCTTAATCTTCGTGCTGTCAGTTGTCAGATAATGATGATGCCGTTATAACTTTTGGAGGAAGTGCGCCACATGGTGCTCACGCAACTTGACTCCTGCGCAACCAGATATTGGCACAACCTGATGCTGCACAACTTGATGGTTTGGCATAATGTAATGTTTTAGCGCCATTTGATGATCGAACATCTGATGATCGAACACTTTAATAGGTGGCACAACTTAATTTTTAGCCTCTACAGAGCCATAAACACGTGCCACGTGTCATTTGACTCATTTATGCCTACAAATGGGTGCTAACCACCCAAGATCTCAACAACGGCCGAATCTTCGCAACTGCCACGTATCAGCTCCACCGTAACCCAACAGTACAGTTCAAACAAGATTCAGCTTCAACTCAGGGCGCATCATCTATTCGTCCCACAACATCAGCCACGTATAGGCGCATCCTCCATATGCGTGCATAAGTAGACCAGACTGCTACCTATAAATAGAGGGATCATTCCTTCATCCACACACACAGACAGATAGATCATCATATCTACATACAAAGACGAGAAGTGACACATAACGTCTACTTCTCCTCTAAACGCTCCGACATCCAGAGCAGCCCAAACTTTGAGAGAATTCAATATCGTCGTCAGATCGTCAATGGAGTCAACGCATTACCACTCGCTCCACCGATACAGTTCTCAGATAAAAACAAAAGTGTACTCCTAGGACTACGTCTAAGTCCTACATAGTATATTATTCTGTTTATAATTAAAATACCAAAGTTTTATCAATCAACAAAACCTTGACTCATTTTCGATAGCAAACAAGCTGTCGACTATGCTGGGGACTTCTTTCTCTTCTGACGAGAAAGTTGTGTCACAATCCGACGACATCAAGCTTGGCTCCTCCCGTAAGACACTCGTGGTGCACCTCAATCAACAGGCATATGAGGAGTTAATCTCTGAAGGTAGCGCAAGTCCTTTGAAGCGGCTGCCAAAGCCGAAGAAGACTTGCCAAGTCTGGGTGCGCAAAGGAGATGCGTCGAGCACCACCGTTGAAGGGAACGTGCCACCGCATCCCACCCTTTTTGCTAACGTTCTCAGCAAGCAAGATCCGCCCGCCAGTGCAGCGTATCTGCTAGGAAAACACAGTGTTGATTGTATTACCCAACTGTCCTCTTCCCAGTCGAAGAAGATGCACCGACGAAACAAAGGCGCATCCAGCTTTTCGCGCATAAACTCTGGTGTGCATAAGAGGGCCTCTGTCTTTGACAGAATCACTCACTTTCGTGGCGAGGATGAGTTGGGTTCTGAGTACTATGCGCCTTCGCGGGCTGGTACGAAGAAATCCAAGGTAGCACGGGCCATGTGCCCCAAATGTGCTACGCCCACAGTGAACCGGAGATGCGCACTCAAATTCATGCGTACTGCCGATGGTAAACTGTACATAGTCGACTCGGGTGCATTTGCACCAGATACGAGCCGACCCTCAAAGTCTCCGTCTCGCTTGGGCGCATCTTTTGCGTTTGAAACCAAGTCGTAAGAGGCAAAACTTGTGCTTTTGAACCCATGCGCCCACGTGGGTTGTGCGCATGAAGTAGGTTCAAGTAGCAATACATGTTGCTCCCCTACCAATGATCTGAGCGTATCTCATGTGCTGGAACTGGATCACGGGGTACAGCATTCACATGACCACCCCGATACTTGGCCTTGCCATGCGTCTGAAGGGGGTGTGAAAGTGAAACTCTTTCCTCATGATTTCTGTAATATGATCACTCATAAACGCAGATGAGGAGAGCTGACCATTAAACATGATGTGCCCCTCGCGGGGCACACTTGTGCCGTGGTCACCATCAACTATTGTTGTTGCAAAACAACGGATCCATCATCCAGGCAGTCTGTGTTCCAATGACTGCAATCCGTCGCATCCATCCGATGTCGTCTCGGAAAGAAGGTGCCAATTAAAGATGAGTCAGAGCCCAAGGTCGCTTCTTGCCATGTTGTCTCCAACTCCCACTTATCAGGAGAAAGACAACCGCCAATCCCTCAACTCAGCAGCATCGTCCAAGATTCAGTCGAAGAAAAGCAAAATAATGGTCCCGTCCTCAGGGGAGTTTGAGAGCACCCGGTCAAGGAAGAAGGTTCCATCGGAAGCATCAGCTGGGAGTGATCAAACTCCTGCTATCCATGACAACCCTCTGCTTGAAGATGAATACGTTCTCTAAGGAACTGACCCCAAGATAGCTGGGGGTAGCCAGTACGAGGCCTCAGAAGGGGAGACCCTTCCGCAGGAAAGTGAGGTCAAAAGCTAAGCCTCAACCGATCCATCCACTTCCACCCATGTTATGCCAGTCTATATGGTTGGGGTGGTGATGAAGAAGAGTCAGACGCTCCAGCTCCGGACATTGTGCAGCGCATGGACACCCTAGAAGGGAGCCTCAAAATCCTCTCTACCACCATGCAATCCTTGACTCAAATGGTATTTGATATTCGGACCGCTCTGGCATGTCAACCATTAGCAAGGGCACCTGTCTTCACTAGTCCCGATCCAGGGGCCAATAGAGAATCAAGTGTACCCCCTCAACGGGTACCTTCGAATGCAGATCATCACACTGCACCTCGGACGTCGACTGCTTCAAATGCCGAGCTTCACACCTTACCGCCCTCACCGGCTCCAAGTTCTACAGAAGTGCTGGTTGACATGATCAGAGATCTAAGCGAGCGCTTTGAAGCACGAAACAAACAGGAAGAACGTCATAAGATAGAATCCCGCAACCTTACCCTCTCGAGTGGAACAAAGTGGTTTACCCTCCTAAGTATAAACCACAAACATTGACGCCATACGATGGGAAGGATTCTTCTCGTCGGTATCTGACCTACTTCCAGTCTCAAATGGGACATCTTCCAAAGGAAGACGCCCTACTCACTAGCCTATTTGTCGGGGCATTGAAGGGAGTCGCTTAAGATTGGTACTGCAGTCTCCCTGACCACTCCATATCATCCTTCGATGACTTGACACGCCTCTTCCTCGACCGATTATACGACGGTGGGAAGGACATGACCATGTCATCTCTTATAGAAGTGCACCAGACAGAGAAGGGGACTGTTCGAGCCTTCATCGAATGTTTCCGACAAGCATGCTTTAGGTTGCCTCCGGGTATGCCAGAACATGAACTAATCGATGTCTTCCGTATGAACATTACTCCTGCAATCAAGCTCTGGCTCGACTCCACCCAGCCTCCCGATTGGAGTTCATTGATTATTGGGGCCGAAGCTGCTGAGAAGAAGGTACGTAATGCTCATCTTCTGGGGGTTAACTTCCTCGCCTTTTATGACAAAAGGAAACAGCCTACTACCAGCAATAGTGGGCACGAGGCAAAAGGGAAACATGCATTGACTGTCAACGCTTCGAAAAGCACGCAGGGACCCACTCAGAATCCTCTACCAGCACCGAGGCCGAATGAGGTCTACTCCTTCAATGACGAGGACACCTTACAACTCTTCGAGATGCTGAAACAGAGTGACAAGATCAAGTTGTCCAATCCTAAGCGTCCTGACGAGGTGGGCAAAGTGGATGACCCGAGGTACTGTCACTACCATCGGTTCATTGGACATCCAACTCAAGGCTGCTACATCCTCAAGAACTACATACAATGCATGATCAATACGAACGTCATCCCAGTCGATTACGAGGAGAAGACAGTCTCGGCCAACATGGTGTCACTCTAGTTCGGCACCTTAACGCCTATTACAACTCAAGATGGTGTTGTCCCCATCCCGAAGGCGACATTGGAGGTGGTCAACCTTTCGCCGACTCGTAACAACGTGAGCGGACTGATTCCACTCACCACATCTTGGGGGGAGATCATGTGGGTTCACCCAGATTTCACTCCAGAACTGACTCAACCGGGGTTGCATTCTACCTCCAAAGCTAAAGGCAAGAAGACCAAGTCTTGCCGAATGGTGACCTCCTTCCACAAGGAGGCACTTCCTGTACAAATGCGTTCACAGCAGATAGCTCAGCTTGAGGAAGCCCATATCGAAGTGGCACCTCCCGTCACTACCTCGACTGCTCAAGGTGAAGGTCCTTTCCAACTTCCAGCAGCCGACAAATAGAAGCATAAGGAGGCCCACTTCGACAGACCTCTACGAAGAGACAACGCTTCAGGGTTAACCAAACCCCACAACTTCAACATACTGGCATAACTTGCCAGTACTCCAGCTCGACTGTCTTTGTTCGAGCTTCTCTGTCTGTCTAACGATACTCGAAAGGCTCTCTGCGAAGTCCTGAAGGATGCTGAGTCTTTCATCAGTCAGGTCAAGCAGCCTGAGGATAATCCAACAACATGTCCACGCTGCCATAGTGTGGGGAAGATCATCCCTAATATCACATTCACTCAACAAGACATGCTGCTCAAGAACAACAGGCACAACAGACCACTGTATTATACAGGGTATGTCAGTCCCATCAAGGTGGATCGAATACAGATCGACCCGGGGTCTTCTCTTAGCATTATCTCTCGAGCTCCGCTCCAGATGTCAGGGATCTCGATGCATCGTCTGACAGCGTCCCTCACTACAATCAGTGGCTTCAACACCAGCAAGAGTGAGCCGCTGGAGAAGATCCGGCTGAAGTATCATATCGATGATCTCCAGACCGAAGTGACCTATTATATTGTGGATACGGATGTCAACTGCAACATCTTGTTAGGGTAGTCATGGCTATACGAATACATGGTGGTACCATCCACACTCCTTCAATGTATAAAATATGTATCCACCAATGGCATAGTCCGAACAGAGTTTGATGATGTCGATCCTTTCAGAGGAAATGATGCCTTCTTCACCGACACTGATCTGTACAAGTCGATTCATCTCGAAGATGAAGCAAACGATGTCGATGATGAAGCCGAAGCTGACTTGGAGGCAGAAATGATAATCGACGCTCTCCTGAAAGTGCGACTCAAAGGGAAGCCGTTGCAAACACCGTCTCCTATAATTGTCAAACTTCGCAGGAGGGCACCAACTTCTCTAGGCGGAGCATCCATTGAAGCCCCCTTGAAGACACGGCTCAAGGGGAAGCCTTCCCAAGTGTCGGCTCCTATCGTAGCAAAACAATGTGGGAAGGCACCAGTCGCCGGAACACCAACTGAGATACCTCTCAAGGTGCAGCTTAAAGGCAGACCTCCTTAGTCTTCAGCCCCTCTTGATCTTCAAGAGAAGGCCACGTATCTCTATCGGCACCAGAGACGACAAAGGCCAAGCTTCCAATAGGTTCTCCCAAACCACCTCAGGATGCTCCAGTACTCACTGACGAAGAACTGGAAGAGTACATAGCCACTAATGTGGATGCACCGTCCCTTGATGATGTAAACACTCGGAACAAGATCCCGTATTTTATCAATAAAAGGGTTTTCAATTATTCTAGTCTTCCACATTGGAATGCCATGTATACTCTAGATAATGCTCTACAGTCGTTGCAAACACAAATAACGACTGTTAATCATGTAAATCGAGTCGTCCTATACCAATGAGTCTCTTATATAGTTCTGCCTCAGAACCAGGATGAGAAACCTATCATCTTCGACAAAGTCGAGCGTCACCAAGACATTCCACCGACGGAGCCAGAACCCGACATCGGCAGAATACAAATTTATCGGTACAATGATCGAACCAAGTATCTCATCCAAAAATGGGCTACAACCTGAAAAGCAGCCATGGTCTAAACTATGGTAAGGGCCAACGTCTTCTCTTACGACACCATGTTCCAAAAGGGAAGCCACAAGACTATTATCACCGTACTCGACGGGGGGTGGGCTACATCATGCCTCCAAAAGCCCCAGAAAGTTCAGAAGCAGAAGACGTCGCATACTCTCACTCGTCTGAGTCTTCAACTTGGGACTCCGACACCAACGTCGGCCCAATATTTAGGAAGGTGTTGTCAGCTAACATGACATATGCACATCCTTCAGAAGTTGAAGACGACCTAGGCTCAACGCCTGGGCTCAACACCTAGGCGCACAATGTGAATCTCGCTTTGAATTACGAGAACACCCTACCAAAGGCGAAGTCGAGCAGATCGACCTGGGCTCAATACCTAGGCGCACAATGGGAATCTCGCTTTGAATTACGAGAACCCCCTACCAAAGACGAAGTCGAGCAGATCGACCTCAGGGATGGATCTTCATCCAAACCTATTTTCATCAGCAAGAACTTGGCAGAAAAGGACCGAGAATCTTTGGTCCAGTTGGTCAAAGAATAAATCGACATCTTCGTCTGGAGTTACGAAGACATACCGGGGCTCGACCCACAAGTCGCAATGCACATCTTAATATCTTACCTGACGCTAAGCCCGTTAAGCAGCAACATCGACGCTTCCATCCCAACATTATGGATGCTATTGACCAAGAAGTAGATAAACTCATGGCCAGCGGGTTTATTCGCGAAGAGCAACATCCGGAGTGGGGAGCCATCGTTGTCCCCGTCACCAAGAAAACGGGAAGATCCAAGTCTGCATTGACTTTCGAGACCTCAACTCATCTTACCCGAAGGAGGAGTTTCCATTCCTGATCACCGACGTAATGATCGACAACACATGTGGCTTCGAGCGCATGTCCTTTATGGATGGGTACTGTCATGTCCAAGTACTCCAGTACTCTGAAATAACGTATAAACTGTCAAGACATGGAGGTTACTACTACAAGCCAATAGTCAATCCTAGGTCAAGCAATCCTAGTATCTCAATCACAGACAAATATACAAACTACAAGAAATATGAACATCAGACATAAAATAGTAAAGATCCCAGACTATATATACATGGATGATCATGAAGCTAGTAGTATAAAGTAAAGAACTAGAAAGAGTAATAGTCATACATGATAAGCTCTAGCTATCGTCTAGAATACACAAATTATGTTTAGGCCCGTAAGCTAAATGTCAAGATCTAAAACATGAGCTAAACATGTGCTCGGAGGCTAAACGCCATAAAAGAATAACGTACATAACTAGTGAGAGGATGATATAAGAAACCCACTAAGGTACTCTGGTGCTCCGGGTAGTCACCGTCGAGTAGATGGTACGGAAGATCCTCTGGGCTCCTCTATTAGATCTGGCCAAACAAAATCAGTGGGGTCAAAGCCCCAATAGCAAGTACCACAAAGGAAGCCAAAATATGAACTAAAACCAGTAATAACTAACATAGCAATAGATAGATACATAAATAAGTAAAAATGGATCGAGACTCGTGCACTACCAAAGCACTTATCCCAAGAATAGAAAGACAATAACCAAAGCAACCTGGAGCATAGGGTAAGTAACATGTGACATAATATAAACTGTGGATATGTAAGGTAAGCGAAAACATGTAAACATGTGAAATAAACTGAGTATGTAGAGAATGTGAGATATCTGAACATGTGAGCATGTGATGAGAATGGAAGACAACTGGGACATGTGAACATGTAAGGTAACCGGGCTATGTAAACATGCAGGATAACTGGGACATGTGGGCATGTTAGAACTACATAGAACGATAATGATAAGATAACTTAGAAACTATTCCAGAACCCAAGTTACAACCCGTAAACCAGACAAGGATCGGGATTGTAACCCTTTTCCTCAACGAAACTTTATATCTAATCATTGCACAACCTAAGGATCATGTATAGCGTGTGAGAACTGAATAGGACGACAAATGACTAGATGACTTGGGAACTAATCCGGAACCCAAGTTACAACCCGTAAACCAAACAAGGACCGGAGTTATAATCCTTCTCCTGAACGGAACTTGGTCTCTAATTATTTATCAACAAAAGTAAAGCATAAAAATAATGTACTGAAATAAACATACGGACACTGCCTAGACAAAACTAGACTCGACTGGACTCCATCCATCAATCACGGCCAAACAATGAGTACGACTTGATACTTTAACTAACTAGGGTTATCGCAAGCCTAGTTACTAACAAGATACACTTTTGAGAAATCCAATCCAGTTACCTACCTTGCAGACTACCCGACTTATCTAGGCCTAAAGGAAAAGAAAGTAATAGTGGATACATCGCCCGGGAGACAAATGTATCCTAAGATCTAATAGTGGGTACATCGCCCAGGAGACAAATGAACCCTAAAGACATATAATAGTGGATACATCTTCCAGGAGACAAATGTACCTTATAGACATATACAAGGTGCAACACTCGGTGGTACGCTGGAAGTATGCTCATCATGACAGATAGCTCCAAATCCATTCAGGTTGGGGCCAGGACAAAGGGCTTGCAGGTAACTGGAAAATTCTTCCCTCCCAATGATCTAGATAATCAAGCTAGTTGTTTAGTCCTTAACATTTTCTTGTTGGATTCTGGGTTTGGTATTCCGCAGAATCCATCCTAGACATGAAATACAAGACTTGACAATACAAGAAAGTGCACTATAACAAGCGACAACAAAAAAATATAATAAGCTGGAAGCTAGGGGTGTGCTATGACGAGCCACTATAAAGAAAATAGAGAGTGCACCATGACAGGCCACTATCATGTAAGCAATGAAAGACATGTATAAGAGTGAACCACGACGGGCCACTCTCTAGTAAGCAAAGAAGACATGTAACATGAGTGCGCCACAACGGGCCACTATCTAGTAAGCAAAGAAGACATGTAGCATGAGTGCTCCATGATGGGCCACTATCTAGATTAACAAGAAAAAAACATAAATCATGAGTGCACCCCAAAGGGCCACTATCTAAGAATAAGCAAACATGACAATAAGGATCGCATGTAGAAAGAATTAGATAAAAGACATCATGGCATGTGAGAAGGAATAAATAAAAGTAACTACTTAACATAAAACAATAATTGAATCTGTGCTAGTGTTAAGAATATAAGGGGGTACAATTATTCTCTAACTGTACAAAAACATCTAATCATGTTAAGAAATTCATTTTTCTTTAAGAAACATCAAATATTGCCAAACAGAAAATATGCCAAAAGATCAACCATGATTGAAATCATCAGTCACATATGAACTCCAATTAAGGTGCGCGGACCAAAAGGTGCGCGAGGTGTCATCCCTACCAGCAAGCTTTTGGCTATAGAGTTTTAGAAACTTTCAATGTCCATAACTTGGGCTATATGACTCAAAATTGGGCAAAATAAAGGTCTAAACTAAATGAAATTGAATTCTCTACATCATGGAACAAGTAGTTTCAAAAATAACAAAGTTTAAGAGATCAAAACAAAAAAAACTATAAACTTAGATCTACAAAAATGTAACCATCAAAACCAAAATCTTCAAGTTCTAAAGAGGCTTAGATCAAGCAAGGAACACAATGGAACAAACAAAATGGCAAAGTAATAATGTTCAAGATTTGGCAAGATGTACTTGCCTAGGGTTGAGGGAGGAGTAAATGGAGAAGTAGATGAAAAAATAAATGAAGTAATGAAGTGAGAGAGAGAGAAGTTGATTTTTATACAAAACCCTTCTTATCTAAAACCAATCCAAACCAAGTCATGCCAAGTTGAACCAAACCAAAATAAACCAAGTCAAGATTAAACCAAGTCAAGGCTGAGAAAGACAAGTCAAAATACGGGTCACCTGACAAATATCAGAATCTCGTACCGTATACTGAAAATACGTATATGGGAGTGATAGGCATGCCGACGGTATACACTGGTATACTGGCGGTATGCCAGTCAAGAAAAAAATCTATAAATTAGAAAATTTTAAAATATTTTAAAAACTAAGAAAATATGAAATACAGTACAAAATATGTATCCGTTTATAAATATCGATACTATGAGACGAGTATCACAACTCTCACATCCTTAGAAAAATTTTGTCCTCGGAATTTTTAAAGCTAGTCGAGCATGATGACAAAAACAAAAACTCAAGAAAATACAACTATTTCAATAAAACAAAGCATGGCATATAAGTAAATGAAGACAACAGTAATATAAATAAATGCATAAGCAATAAATGAAGGCAATAGTAATATAAATAAATGCGTAAGCAATAACACAAGCACAATCAAGAAGGGCTGGAGGTATATGAATAAATATGTCTCCTGAGTCAGTTGAGTAGGGACCCACCCTCGCTGGCCTACGATGACTCCCAAAATAGATAGGGGTCAAGTCTCAAAGTAAGTCAGTACCAATGACTTAGTCTACGACATGACTCTACCTAGGACGTATCTTCGTAGTCGAGACATGTGATAGGTATCATGTATCTCAAGATACGAAGACAGAAGAGTGGGACGATAAACTCTCATTCACTCACCGAATAAGTCAAGTCGACCGTTGTACTCCTAAAATCGGCAGAATACAAGGCTGCCGACAAGAACCCAAGATATACTACTACTACCTGGCCTGCTACTGAAAGATAAATCAAAAGGACATAACTGAAGAAAGACCATAAAGATGGCACCTGAGACTCCCAAGGTACTACCCTCATGCTGATACTAGAGCTGCCTCTGAGATTGCGCATACAACTGTGCTCTGCGCTGTCTAACCCTCTGAGATCGCGATGGTGGAAGATATTGTGCCAATGGCTGAACATCTAGTATTGGTCCTAACTGCTCATCTACTGCTGGGGGTGATGACTGATGTGACTGAAAGGACTGAGGTGATACATCTGGTGTAGCTGATCGTCCTTGAGATGTCGAATAGGGGCAAGTGTCAACTTAATGGTACTACACTCTACAGCAGAAGCATCGCCTATTGGTCGCCCGATAAACTAATCTGAGATGCCCTATCTTGCCACAATAGGTACATGCTTCTTGTTATGCCTGATACTGCTAGTCTCTCTACCTCTGAGCATGGGCCTGCATATACTGCTGAGACCCCTTCTGCTGGAATGCATGGGACTGCATCGATAAAGGCCTCTGGGCTCGCCTCTGCTGAACTGGTATTGGTACCCCGAACTGGGTAATTGTTGGCTAGAAGGATGAAGATCCATCTAAACTTCTCCAAGGACAAATTTCTATTATGTGGTCTGGTGATCCGCATGACAAACATAAAAAGTTGGCCCTTCGATAAGTAAGATGAGTGTGCCCTCCCCTTTCATAGAAGGAACATACGACTGGTAACTCCTGGTGCTGGTATGGATGTTGGTATGCTGGTACAGGTAAGGGATGTCGAGGTGAAAAGCCTGACATGGGTGTATGGTACCTCTTACGCCCTTCAGTTCTGGATGTAGTCCTCCTGGCTATATGCCCGTGCCTTCGTACTGCCTCTACAGTAGGTCGAGCTCGATATGCTGATCGACTAGATGATTGGTACTGCCTGGCTCTACCTTCTGGTTGCAAGTCCTCGGCTTGAAATACCTCTGGTATTCCTTGCCTACTACGCTCTATCAATATCTGAATACTCTGGTAGAGAACGAGATCTCGTTGTTGTTGTGACTCCATCATATCCTTCATGATCCCTAGGAATGCATGCACATCGGGATGATCTGATAATACCTCTGCTCAGACTGTTGACTGTAATGATGATATAGGATGCCCTAACTCTGGCGATGCCTCGTCTGAATGATGACCTATTACTGGTACTAATTGATGAGGCTCTAGCTGAACTGTAAATACTGACTGCACAGGCACATCTAGCTGATCGAGATGGACGAACATCTCTGCCTTCGGGTCAACTCTCGACTCTGCTCATGAATGCTGAGACTGGTCCTCTAAAACTGGCCTAACAGAAGGATGTTGACCTGCCATCGGCAGAACCCACACAAGATGATCGAAAGGATTAAGAATAATGCCCCTGAAAGTTAAAGGACACAAAGATCAAATCGAGAGAACATGAAGGATCAACGATCAAGACAGATATCAGGTCAAAGGATCAGAGATATAGAAAATACAAAGGATATCAATAAAGGAGAATTGTGATTGAGATATCTAAATATCCGTAACCCATATATCTGATAAATCAGACGTGCATGGGCCACCACTTAAACCTATGTCATGCCCAAAACCAGAATACTGGAAAGTAGGGACGGACCAGGCCAGCTACGTAATACCAAAGTACTCCAGTACTTTGAAATAACATATAAGCTGTCAAGTCATGGAGATAACTACTACAAGCCAACAATCAATCATAGGTCAAGCAATCCTAGTATCTCAATCACAGACAAATATGCAAATTACAAGAAATATGATCATCAGACATAAAATAGTAAAGCGTCCCAAACTATATATACATGGATGATCATGAAGCTAGTAATAAAAAGTGAAGAACTAGAAAGAGTAATAGTCATACATGATAAGCTCTAGCTATAGTCTAGAATACGTAAATCATGTTTAGGCCCGTAGGCTAAATGTCAAGATCCAAAACACGAGCTAAACACGTGCTCGGAGGCTAAACGCCATAAAAGAATAATGTACATAACTAGTGGGAGGATGATAAAAGAAATCCACTAAGGTACTCTGGTGCTCCGGATAGTCACCATCGAGTAGATGGTACGAAAGATCCTCTGGGCTCCTCTATCAGATCTGGCCAAACAAAACCATTAGGGTTAGACCACCAATAGCAAATACCACAAAGGAAGTCAAACTATAAACTAAAACCAGCAATAACTAACATAGCAATGGATAGAGACATAAATAAGTAAAAATGGATCGAGACTCGTGCACTACCAATATACTTATCCCGAGAATAGAAAGACAATAAGCAAAGCAACCTGGAGCATAGTAATATGTGACATAATGTAAAATATGGATATGTAAGGTAAGCGAAAACATGTGAATATGTGAAATAAACTGAGCATGTAGAGAATGTGAGATATCTGAACATGTGAGCATGTGAGATAACTGGACATATGAGCATGGGAGATAACTGGGACATGTGAGCATGCAAGATAATCGGGCTATATAAACAGGTAGGGTAACTCGGACATGTAGGTAGGATCATTATTTGGCCCGAAGTCCATGGGCGCCCGAAAAGCCCGCCCGGCCCGATGGACCAAAGCCCGATAGAGCCCGGTCATTAGGGTAGCCTGACCTGGTCCATATTAGCATAGGGTCGGGCTTGCATCCGTCCGCCCGAGCCCGGCCCGAAGTCTGACCGATACAAGTTTGGACTATGCGTCCGTCCAAGCCCTACAATTGGAACTTGGCCCTCTGTTATGTCACTCTCTTGTGATACTTTGGAAGTTGAAATTAGAATAGAATGGAGAGCTGTACGTACATGCAGGAGACACTAGTAAATATACATTAGTTGCATGCACAAGAGAAGGTTGTTTCTTATTCCCTAGCAAAGAGATTTTTGAAGAAAGGGAATAGACTATTGCATTCTCCAAAGAGAATACATAGTTAAGACTTTGATAGACTTAAATGGAAGCTAATGTAAATCTCTGTATATTCATGATTAAACAACTGGTTATCTTCCCTGTGAGTCTTTTTTTAAAACCTATGTTACATAGATAGGTATCAAAGTGATGGTGTAGGGCCAAGCGGTGCTGGTTTCGAAAGGCAAAGGTTCTTTGTTATTTAGTAATGTATGCTTTATTCTCCACAAGCTAGCATTAAGTAAAATAGTCGAGAGAGAGAGAGAGAGAAGAAAAAATAGTTTTAAAGGATATTATTTTTTCCTTGGATAACCGAATAAATTATTATCATTCGTCGATATTTTTTTGTATTTTGAAAGAGTAAAATATGCAAACTATTAATTTTTATAGAGCTAGCCCGGCCCGATCCGACTTGGCCCGAAAAGCCCGACTCTTGTGGGCGGGCTTGGGCTTCATAAATAATAATTAAGTCCGGCTCGACCCGGCCCGAAATTTCTTTAGGGTCAAAAAAATTCGGCCCGAGCCCGACCCGGCCCAATGTCAATCCTTACATGTATACATGTTAGAACTACATAGAACGACAATGATAAGATAACTTCGGAACTATTTCGGAACCCAAGTTACAACCCGTAAACCAAATAAGGACCAGGGTTGTAACCCTTCTCCTCAACAGAACTTCGTCTCTACTCATTGCATAGCCTAAGGATCATGTATAGCGTATGAGTACTGAATAGGACGACAAATGACTAGATGACTTGGAAACTAATCCGGAACCCAAGTTACAATCAGTAAACCAAACAAGGACCGGAGTTATAACCCTTCTCTTGAACAAAACTTGGTGTCTAATTATTTATCGGCAAAAGTAAAGCATAACAATAATGTACTTAAATAAACATATGGACACTGCCTAAACAAAACTAGACTGGACTGGACTCCATCCATCAATCACGGCCAAGCACTGCGTACGGCTTGATACTTTAACTAACTAGGGTTATCACAAGCCTAGTTACTAACAAGATACACTTTTGAGAAATCCAATCCAGTTACCTGCCCTGCAGACTACCCCGAAAGGAAAAGAAAGTAATGGTGGGTACATCGCCCGGGAGACAAATATATCCTAAGATCTAATAGTGGATACATCGCCCAGAAGACAAATATACCCTAAAGACATATAATATTTGGTGCATCGCCCATGAGACAAATGTATCCTATAGACATATACAAGGTACAACACTCGACGATGCGCTGAAAGTGTGCTCATCATGGCAGATAGCTCCAAATCCATTCAGGTTGCGGCCGGGATAAAGGGCTTGCAGGTAACTGGAAAATTCTTTCCTCCCAATGATCTAGATAATCAAGCTAGTTGTTTACTCCTTAACATTTTCTTGTTGGATTCTGGGTGTGACATTCTGCAGAATCTATTCTAGACATGATATGCAATACTTGACGATACAAAAAAGTGTACTATAATAAGCCACAATAAAAAAATATAATAAGCTGGAAGCTGGAGGTGCGCTACGACGAGCCACTATTGAGAAAATAGGGAGTGCACCATAACATGCCACTATCTATAAGTAATGAAAGACATGTACAAGAGTGCACCACGACGGGTCACTATCTAGTAAGCAAAGAAGACATGTAACATGAGTGCGCCACAACGGACCACTATCTAATAAGCAAAGAAGACATGTAGCATGAGTTCGCCACGACGGGCCACTATTTAGATTATGCAAAGAAAAGACATAAATTATGAGTGCACCCCGAAGGACCACTATCTAAGAATAAGCAAACATCACAATAAGGATCGCATGTAGAAAGAATTAGATAAAAGACATATCATGGCATGTGAGAAGGAATAAATAAAAGTAACTACTTAACATAAAACAATAATTGAACCTGTGCTAGTGTTAAGAATATAAGGGGGTACAATTATTCTCTAACTGTACAAAATCATCTAATCATGTTAAGAAATTTATTTTTGTTTAAGAAACATCAAATATTGCCAAGTACAAAAAATATGCCAAAAGATCAACCATGATTGAAATTATCAGTCACATATGAACTCTAATTAAGGTGAAACATAAATATTCTTGAAGCCAAGATAAACATGTACAACTTTCATGTTTTGAGTTTTACAAGATTCTATCTACAAAATAGCTTAAACGGACAACAACAGTCATTTAGAGTGATTTGCGCACAGAAAAAAAGGCGTATGGCACAAGGTGCAAGGCGTGTGAGGTACAAGGTGCACGAAGTATAAGGTGCACGAGGTGCGCGAGGTGCAAGGTGTGCAGACCAAAAGGTGCATGAGGTGTAAGGTGCACGGACCAAAAAGTGCACGAGGTGTAAGGTGCGCGAGGTACAAGGTGCGTAGACCAAAAGGTGGACGAGGTGCATGAACTAAAAAGTGCATGAGGTGCAAGGTGTACGTGGTACGAGGTGCGCGAGGTGCAAGATGCACGAGGTGCAAGGTGCACGGACCAAAAGGTGCACAAGGTCCAAGGTGCACGGACCAAAAGGTGCGTGAGGTGCGCACGAGGTGCGTGAGGTGTCATCCCTACCAGCAAGCTTTTGGCCATGGAGTTTTAGAAACTTATAATGTCCATAACTTGGGCTAGAGGACTCGAAATTGTGCAAAATAAAGGTCTAAACAAGATGAAATTGAATTTTCTACAACATGGAACAAGTAGTTTTCAACAATAATTAAGTTTAAGAGATCAAAACTAAGAAAAATTGAAAAAAACTATAAACTTAGATCTATAAAAATGTAACCATCAAAACCAAAATCTCCAAGTTCTAAAGAGGCTTATAATCAAGTAAAAAAGACAATGGAACAAACAAAATGGCAAAATAATAATGTTCAAGATTTGGGGGAGGAGTAAATGAAAAAGAAGCAGAAGAAATTAATGAAGTAATGAAGAGAGAGAGAGAGAGAGAGGTTGGTTTTTATACAGAACCCTTCTCATCTAAAACCAACCCAAACCAAGCCATGCCAAGTTGAACCAAACAAAAATAAACCAAGTCAAGATTAAACCAAGTCAAGGCTAAGAAAGACAAGTCAAAACATTGGTCACCTGACAAATGTCAGAATCCCGTACACGTATACTGAAAATACGTATAACCAAAAATTGGAGTGACAGGCATGCCATCGGTATATACTGGTATACTGGCGGTATGTCGGTCAATGAGAAAATCTATAAGTTGGAAAATTTTCAAGCGTTCCGAGAACCAAGAAGATAAGAAATATAGTACAAAATACGTATCCGTATATAAATAACGATACTGTGATACGAGTCTCACAGGTACTTAGGCTACAACCAGATCAAGATGTTCCAAGACGACGAGAAGCACACGTCGCTCAGGACTCCGAAGGGGGTTTACTGCTACACAGTAATGTCCTTTCGCTTGAAGAATGCAGGCGTCACATACCAACGAGCTATGAGCACCATGTTTCGCCAACACCTCCGCAAGACAGTCGAATGTTACGTTGACGATATCACTGTCAAGAGCCGTCTACGAGATGATCACCTACAAGATTTGAAGACAATCTTCGATCTCATGCGGGCACATCAACTCAAGATGAACCCCGTCAAATCCGTCCTTAGGGTTTCCAGTGGAAAGTTCTTGGGCTTCATTATCACTGCAAAAGGCATCCATGTCGACTCCGAGAAGACTAAAACCATCCTTGACATGGACCCTCCGAAGAACCTTAGAGAACTTCGGGGCCTGCAGGAACGTCTCACATACATTCGAAGGTTTATCGCAAACCTTTTCGGGAAATGACAGCCCTTCACCAAGCTCATAAAGAAGGGAGTCTCCTATATCTGGACGGAAGAATGTCAGAAAGCTTTCGACAACATCAAAGCTTATCTGACAAGCCCCCCAGTCTTGGTGGAATCCGTCGTAGGCAAACCATTTCTACTCTATATCCGTGCAATGGACTATTTCCTCAGCACTTTGTTGGCCTAAAATAATGATGCGGGCCACGAGCAAGCCATCTACTAGCTCAGCAGGATAATGATCGGGGCCAAACATCGGTACAACCCCATCGAAAAGGATTGTCTAGCTCTGGTGTTCGCCATCCAGAAGACTTGTCATTATGTCTCGGGACAGAAAATGTATGTTATCTTCCGAATCAACCCGCTCAGAGTCCTCATGACAAAGTTGGGAGCGCTAAACTGTCGATTGGCTACTTGGGCGATACTATTGACACCATATGACATGGTATTCGTCCCGTAAAAGGCTGTCATGGGCCAAGCACTGGCCGACTTTCTAGCCGCGCATCCAATTCCGGAATTGTCTAGACTCTATGAAGATATTCCAGATGAGGTCCGAGAATCAAACATTATCGAAGAAAATCCCGTCTAGCGGATGTTCTTCGACGGCACTTCAAGAACATGCCCCAAAGGCCAGATTATCGCAGGAGTAGGGGTAGTCCTGATCCCTCCCAACAAGCTGGTCATCCAGCGTGCCTATTCCCTTTCAGAGCCGTGCTCCAACAACGTTGCAGAGTACAATGCCCTTATTATAAGACTCCAGTTAGCAAACAGTTGGGGGTGGAATACCTTGAGTCTTACGGTGACTCGAAGCTCGTCGTCAATCAGGTTCGAGGACAATACGTGGTTCGCCATAAAGACCTGATCTCTTATCACAAAGCAGCGTTGGACATCATATCAACCTTCGCTGAATTCTTTATAGAACATGTGCACCGATCAGCATGCAATATTTTATTACAGTGGTGGGCCAGGATTTGGCATGCCCCAGAAATAATCTGTGCATGCAGACAACTTATGTCATGGATATATAGACACCAGCATCAACGCCAGAGACTAGAGGTTCCCGTTCATCGACTTTATCGTCTACAAAATCCTTCCGGAGGACCCATAAGGAGCAGTCTCAGTCGGAAGGTGCTCGCTCCGGTTCTATTACGATACTGCCACTAAAATGTTGTACCCACGGTCCTACGACGGGCTTCTCCTTCGATGTCTATCAAACGAAGAAGCAGCTGAAGCTCTTCGAAAAGCCCATGACGGAACATGCGGAGCTCACCAACCCGGTCCTAAGCTACATGACTGACTTCGACTCTGTAAAACCCATAAATTTCTACTATTTTTATATAAATTTGGTACTGATTTTTTTATTTTCTATTGTACGTCGCGCAGTTGTGCTGTACGTCGTGTGCGAAATTTTATTTTACTTAATTGCTCGACGAATGCGAATATGTGCGAGTGTACATATTTTTAGAATTTTTTTTCTATTTTATAGTTTCAAAATAATATATAGTAATTACTTTCATTTACTTAAGGTTGTGAAAAGCGTCGCATCGAGATTTCAAAAAAATTATTTAATTTTATTATTATAAAAAGGCAAGTTTATTTTATTGACAATTTAGGAAACTATGTTTCATAAAAATACCTTCTTCTCATGCAAATACGTAAAATATAATTTGTATAAATTGATTTTCAAAATTATTTATTAATTATCTTAAATTATTTAAAAGGTATTTTTGAAGTAGTTCCTATTAATATTTAATTTGATTATCAAATTATATTAATATCAATATTTTATCATTCAAAAAGATATTTAAAAATATTTATTATTTTTGAAATTATTATTATTAGTATTTTGGAAAATATATTTTAAAATTATGGTGGCAATTTAACTCTTGATTTGATTGTATGGGTTTGATTTAAATAGTTTAAATTTAAGGATATAATTTATATTTAATTTGAGTTTCGATTACCTAGATTAAATTAATTTAGATTTGGATTATTGAATTGATAAAATTAATGGATTGAATTATCTAATTGGGTTTAAATAAATCATAATCCTTATCCAACTGGGAATTTTTACCTCCTATATAAGGAAAGGTACTCATCCATAAAATTTTAGCATCCACAAAATTCTTCCCCACCCACATCATTGCGTGCATCGTGTCCGTGTCCCCTACCCCCATCCACTATTTATCCCCTTGTACAAGTATATTGATTTTTCTGCGTCCGACAACCCCGGACGTCAAAACCATTTCGTGTCTCGCAGGACACCTCTTCCGACCCTCTCTGTTGTGTCGGACACACCCCGACCCAAACAAATTCCTAAATCTAACCCTAAGCCCTGTCCCGGCTCACCCCGACCCCAGGCCGATCCCGTCATCAACTGCCATACGTCACCGTCACCCCCACAGATCCCCCGGACTTCGACCACCTACTACTCCCCATCATCGGAACCCTAGCCACCCGATCCTGCCCATCCACCACTGGAAACCATCACCACCATCAACATCACCGCCGCACGTCGCACCATGCCAGACCCCGCTCCGCACAGCCACCCGACCCCACCACGGCCTCCACCTGTCCAGCTCCGCCGCTCCTCGACCCACGACCTCCAGACCAGCATCACCGCCAAACCCACATACGCCACCAGCCTCACCCAATAACCACCGTCACCGTCATCACGGCCATCCCGGCTGCTGTCACAACCACCGCCAAGGCCTCACCACCACCGCCATAAACAAAAACAAAACAGAAACCAAAATCCAACACCACCACCGCGACAGCTCACCACCATCACTCACCTCGTCGTAGCTCCGCCTCCAAGCGTCGGAGTAGCCTTGTCTGTAACTCCCGAAATCAATTTTGAGGAATTTTGAATTTTTTTTTCTAAAAATTTCTATTAACAAGTATAGTACTGTTTTCTTATTAGGATTCTTTTATTAAACAAAGATAAGCTTACCAAAAATCAATTTTATTTCGTGCTATTAAATATATATATAATATTGTTTTATATTAATATTTCTATATTAATTATTGATAATTATTTTGGGTCTCTAAGTGCCTACTAAATACCTACTAAATACCTACCAAAGCCCAATGATCTGAGTTTGTGGGCCTTGGTTTACTAGATCCAAGGTAGGGAATTGATTATAATTTGGTAGATTAGTTATGAATTACTGCTGATTTTATTCCTAATTATTAATTAGCTAAATCTGTTTTAATTTGGAAACCTGTTTTGAACTATTGAATATTGAATTTGTTGGATAATTTGTTTTAAAACTGTGGAGCGAAATGTTTGGATTTTGGTATTTGAAATCTTTTGATAATTGAAATTCTGTTGGAAATCTGTTGTGTTTTTGAAAAACTGTTCAAAATTGAATTTTAAAATTCTGTTATTAGCTATTCTAAAATAACCCCGGATCTAGTCCTAATTACCACACTGCCATTTTATATTACCCCCAGATCTACCCTAATTTATAGTTATGCCATTCTCCACTGGATAACACGATATTATTTTATTATATATTTACACTCTTTTCAAGAATTTCTGACATCTGTCAGTACACACATTCCAAAGTTCTCTCTCTCTCCTGTGGCCTCTCACTGGAGGACCACCGCCACACTATCGCCGGAGTCCAGATCACCGCCGAGCGCGGCCATCTTCCTGACCATCCTTGGTCGCGCCACCACCGGAGCTCCATTAGTAGTCGTCATCGAGCAGCCTCGACTGCAGCGCCGTCTTGGAGACTATGCACCGCCATCAGCACTGAGCCACCTTGGGCCGCGTGCACCGCCAGAGCGCCGACAGTGACCGACGCCTCGTGAAGCGTGCCGCCTCGGTTGCTGCGTCTCCTTCTCGAGCAGTGTGTGGCTCTTCGAGAATCGAGCGTTCCCTCGGAGTCCACGCTGACCCTTCGGTTCTCAAGGAGTCTGCAGCTCGCCAACCTCCGTCACCGTCTCCCGCCGGAGCTCCTCCACCACTGTCCCGTCCAGATGATGACCGAGCCACCCAGGAGTCATTTTTACTGACCGGAGTTCACTCGACTGCAGCGCCCAGACGTCGGATCCCGCCACCTCTTCGAGACTCGCCGGAGCACCCCCGTCTTAGCCGCGCTACCGAGGATCGCCGTGGATCGACGTCCCCTTCAGGCCGGTGAGCCCTCTCGATCTACTCGTCTCCTTCTTCATGTTGCTAGGATTCTAAACCTCGGGTTTTAGATCTAGGTTTCACCTAGAGATTTCTGTGATGGAAGAGTTAGGGTTTGTAGTTCTTTTTCCTAGGGTTAGGGTTCAGGCGAGGGAAGTTACAGCCATAGTAGAAATGAATCTACGGTTTTGATTATTTTGTGGTGAAAGAAGAAGGAGATGTAGAGATCCGTAGAACTAGGGTTCTTGGGACTGAGCTCGAGGAAGACCTAGAGCTTGGGGCTAGGGTTTTGTGGTGTGCGGATGAACGGAGTCGAAAGAATAGGAGGATGGACTCAGGATTAGGGTTTCGAGCTAGGGTTTCGGCCATGGAAAGTTTTAGGGTTGGTTTTCTGGCTGGAGGAGGAAGACGAAGTAGTAGCTGAGTTGCGGCCATAGGTTAGGGTTTAGAAGAGAAGCAGAGGAAGAAGACGAGAGGAAGAGGATGGATCTTAAGGTTAAGGTTTTAGAAGGGACGATGAGCTTAGGAGCTAGGGTTCTAGAGCTTTAGGGTTTTGGCCATGGGAAGATGAAGAGGAAGAGACTGGGAAGGAAGGAAGGAAGGCTGTGGCCACGAAAATTTATTAGGGTTAGGGCTTACTCTGGAAGTCCGAAGGAAAGACGAAGACGAAGGGACTGGGTTCTGGAAAATTCGTAGGAATGGTTGGTCTCTGAGAGAATGAGCTAAGGAGAGAGAAAGAATGGAATTATATGGGCACATATGGGCCGGGTCTGTGGACTAAGGGTCTGTGGGTTGAAGTAAGGGCTGTAATGAGTTAAGAATATTAATAAAAATTTAGTATTAGGTAGTTGGAATTGGGCTGGGAAGAGTTGGGCCTGGGCCAATCTAGGCCGGCCAGTAGAAAAATGTAGAAATTGGTTTAAAACCTGGACTGGACTAGGCTGGGCTTGGCCTGTTAGCTAGAATTCAGAAGAGGGGTTTTGGGCTGGGTTCTGAAATCCTTAGTTTTAAAAATTTTTGTTAAGATTAGTGGGCCGGGTCTGGGTTGGAGCCTATGGGCACTGAGCAGTTGGGCTAGTGTGGGCATGCTCTAGCTGTTTTAATTCTAAATAGTAATTTAGTTGATTAGTGTCAAATTCAGTTAATGTTGTTTAGTTAAATTCTTGATAAACCATTTTCTTGTATATTAAGCTAATGATAATTGTATTGACCTTAACAATATTTAGAACAATGGTATTATTAATATCATTAATAAATTGCTTTCCTTATTAAATTATCATTAGATATTTTTGATGTCCTTATTAAAGTATAGGTTTTATTACAATGAAATATTTATTATACATATTATTTGCTAAGCTTCTAGTTAGCTAACAAATATATTTTGTTATAAAAAATTATCTGCAAATATGAGATAAATCATATTATCAATATTTTGTAAGTCAGTAGGTATTTTCCTAAAATAAGAATTTTTGTTAATATAGTTCAAAGTATTTTCTAATAAATAATTATGAAGGTTAATATATACATTTTTCTAAACAAATGCTTCTCTACTAAGTATAATTGATATTTTAAGCTATTTAAAAATGTTTATATAGCTATAATTATTACTTTGCTAATAAATGTTTCTAAATAGTTCTAAAATTATATAATTAGTATTTTGTGACTAAAACTATTTTAAAGGTTATTAAACTATTTTTATAGTAAATAGTTAGATATTGGTTAGAAAGATATTAGATAGTTATTGTAGTTAATTCAAAACCCTGATAAATTGTACAAATATTACCAGGTGATTCATTACAACCATGCAGTACTATTCTCGTGCAACCAAACCAAGGCAAGTACACTGACTCGACTTGTACCTTATTTTCTGTCTTACATTCATGTGCCATGTTCTTATATCGGACAGGAGATACACACGATTGCCTTGTACCTTATTTATTGCTTGTGAGTCGTTGTTTATTACGGGGATTGGAGGAAATATTAGCTTTTGTGTGACCACACCCAACATAGGTAATTGTAGATAGCCTAATCGTACACTTCACGTACGATGAAGTCGTACCTTGTAGAATTGATTGACTCATTGACTCATTGATTGATTTCTCCTAAGCCGGTCACACATTAGTTTTAATATTTTAAATTGTCACACTTGTATATTGATTGTCGTGATTCATTGCCTTGTACATTGATAGCCGTGTTCATTGTCTAGTATATTGGTTGTCGTCCATTGCCTATAGTTTTTATATTTCATCTCTGGTATCGCAGTTTCATTTCCTGTTCTAGTATTCTGGTATTCTGGTTTCACCTTGTATTTTGTACTACAGATTACATTGTATATTGTCTGGTCAGGGTTGTACTTTGCTCTTTTCCTGACAGGATACGTTGCAGGTGAGTGAAAGATTACATGGAGCTTGTGATTGCTTGGATATTGCAGCTTTCATTTTTAGTTTATTTTTCTGGAGATTGTATCTTGGATATTCATTATTGTATATTATTTTATTTGACCGGATTTGTCTCCGGCTGATTTTGTATTAAAGACTTGATGGATTTTGGTGATTTTCTGGGAAAGTTATAAAAGCTGTGTTGGTTTACATTACATTGTGACATGGAGTTTTCCTTAGTATTGTACAGCTTACTTCGTCGTGTCCATCGACGAAGGCTGGGCGTGTCCGACTCGTATCCAATTATTTGGGAGCGGGTCGTGACATGTTTTTAGTGGTGGCCCATGCAGGTCTATCCTAATGACACTTAGGCTATAAAGTATTATTGGGGGACCAGCGGAAGCTAAGGAAAACTCATCACAGCATAGGAACCGTGGGAAAATGGTTTATGGTTTATAGTTTATGGTTTATGGTTATTGATATTTAAAAATTTGATTTTACTTATAATTTTTAGGATAGTTTATGATTTTTTTTAGGATATAGCAATCAACAGTTTATTTTTCTGTTACAGGACGGTCGCCACGACGAACGCTAGGACCAGTGAGCAGCCTGCACCAAGTGTACCGGAGCAGCTTCCACCGCCTCAGCCTCAGCCGCTTCCTTCGACGATGATGTTCGATGGCACGCAGGTGATGGCCATGTTTCTGTAATTCATGGAGGCCCAGAATCAGCAGGCTGCACAGTTCAGAGTGACCATCGTCGACGCACTCAGGACCAGAGAGCCAGCTCCACTAGCACCGCCAGCACTGCCGACACCAGCAGCACCGAGGCCAGGAACTGCCAAGGACTATCAGTTCCTCTGCCCGATGGATTTTTGGGGCAATGAGGGGATAGTCTACGCAGACGAGTGGCTGGAGAATGCTGAGCGGTCATTGAAGATGGCGAGAATCCCGGATGATTTGCAGGTCAAAGTTGCGAGCATACGACTTTTCGACATCGCTAGGGCTTGGTACCGGGAGGAGCCCCAGTTAGCGGAGCCCGAAGTTTCCTGGAAGGATTTTAAACTGCTGTTCCAGGAGAAGTTCTTCCCGGATGTGGAGCGGGATGAGCTTCGGATGCAATTTGAAGTATTACAGCAGAGGAATATGACAGTGGCCCAGTATACATCGGAGTTCATCCGACTCAGCAGGTTCTTAGAGAACCTAGTCAGCACGCCGAAGGAGAGGGCTTGGGAATTCAAGAAGGGCCTCACCAGGGGGCTGCGATATACAGTAGCTATCAGTCAGGCCACTACCTATGCGAGCATCCTTAAAGTTGCCCAGGGAGTGGAGAAGGAGATGGATCCGAAGCTTAAGCGGGACCGAGACATTGGCGCCAGCAGTTCCCAGGGTCCACCGAAGCAGACTGACACTCAGCAGAGGCCACTTCAGCATCAACATCATGATCGAGCACCGATATCGTCGAGGCAGCAGAGACAAATTCAGACCCCGATGTACTTTTCTTTTGCATACTGCAAGAGATCGGGACACCGTGGTGAGGAATGCCGCAAGAAGTTAGGGCAGTGCTTGGTTTGTGGATCTGCCACTCACCAAGTGAGAGATTCCCTGCAGCTTTCACTCTTCAGGAGCCAGCACCAGAGCAGCAGCAGGAGGAACCGGTCTTTGAGGATCAGTAGTAGCTGCAGGAGCGCAGCCGGGTCGACCATTATCTTTCTTACTTGCTTGTAGCTGTATTTCTTTTATATTGCCTATTTTGAGACTTGTCTCTGAGTTTTTCTTGCATTTACTATTTTTTGTATTGTCTAGTGACTACTTGTTAGTCCTTGTTCTTTTACTCCATAAATAAATCATTTAATATTTTTGTTGTCTTTAATAAATTTTGTTTGATTTTATACACTGCAAAATCCTTGAAATTTCGAGGATGAAATTTTTGTAAGGGGGGTAGATTTGTAACTCCCGGAATCAATTTTGAGGATTTTGAATTTTTTTTCCTAAAAATTTCTATTAACAAGTATAGTACTGTTTTCTTGTTAGGATTCTTTTATTAAACAAAGATAAGCTTACCAAAAATCAATTTTATTTCGTGCTATTGAATATATATAATATTGTTTTCTATTAATATTTCTATATTGATTATTGATAATTATTTTGGGTCTCTAAATACCTACTAAATACCTACCAAAGCCCAATGATCTGAGTTTGTGGGCCTTGGTTTACTAGATCCTAGGGAGGGAATTGATTATAATTTGGTAGATTAGTTATGAATTACTGGTAATTGTATTCCTAATTATTAATTAGCTATAATTAGCTAAATATGTTTTAATTTGGAAAACTGTTTTGAACTATTGAATATTGAATCTGTAGGATAATTTGTTTTAAAACTGTGGAGGGAAATGTTTGGATTTTGGTATTTGAAATCTTTTGATAATTGAAATTCTGTTGGAAATCTGTTGTGTTTTTGAAAAATTGTTCAAAATTGAATTTTAAAATTCTGTTACTAGCTATTCTAAAATAACCCCAGATCTAGTCCTAATTACCACACTGCCATTTTATATTACCCCCTGATATACACTAATTTACAGTTATGTCATTCTCCACTGGACCACACACGATATTATTTTATTATATATTTACACTCTTTCCAAGAATTTTTGACATCTGTCAGTACACACATTCCAAAGTTCTCTCTCTCTCTCTCTCCTGTGGCCTCTCACTGGAGGACCACCGCCACACTATCGCCGGAGTCCAGATCACCACCGAGCGCGGCCATCTTCCCGACCATCCTTGGTCGCGCCACCACCGGAGCACCATCAGTAGTCGTCATCGAGCAGCCTTGACTGCAGCGCCGTCTTGGAGACTGTGTACCGCCATCAGCACTGAGCCACCTTGGGTCGCGTGCACCGCCAGAGCACCGACAGTGACCGACGCCTCGTGAAGCGTGCTGCCTCGGTTGCTGCATCTCCTTCTCGAGCAGTGTGTGGCTCTTCGAGAACCAAGCGTTCCCTCGGAGTCCACGCTGACCCTTCGGTTCCCGAGGAGTCCGCAGCTCGCCAACCTCCGCCACCGTCTCCCGCCGGAGCTCTTCCACCACTGTCCCGTCCAGACGACGAACGAGCCACCCAGGAGTCGTTTTCACTGACCGGAGTTCACTCGACTGCAGCGCCCAGGTGCTGGATCCCGCTGCCACTTTGAGACTCGCTGGAGCACCCCCGTCTTAGCCACGTCGCCGAGGATCGCCGTGGATCGATGTCCCCTTCAGGCCGGTGAGCCCTCTCGATCTACTCGTCTCCTTCTTCGTGTTGCTAGGATTTTAAACCTAGGGTTTCAGATCTAGGTTTCACCTAGAGATTTCTGTGATTGAAGAGTTAGGGTTCATAGTTTTTCTTCCTAGGGTTAGGGTTCAGGCGAGGGAAGTTGCAGCCATAGTAGAAATGAATCAAGGGTTTTGATTATTTTGTGGTAAGAGGAGGAGGAGACGTAGAGATCCGTAGAACTAGGGTTCTTGGGACTGAGCTCGAGGAAGACCTAGAGCTTGGGGCTAGGGTTTTGTGGTGTGCGGATGAACGAAGTCGAAAGAATAGGAGGATGGACTCAGGGTTAGGGTTTCGAGCTAGGGTTTCGGCCATAGAAATTTTAGGGTTGGTTTTCTGGCTAGAGGAGGAAGACGAAGCAGTGGCTGAGTTGCGGCCATGGGTTAGGGTTTAGAAGAGAAGCAGAGGAAGAAGACGAGAGGAAGTGGATGGATCTTAAGGTTAGGGTTTCAGAAGGGACGATGAGCTTAGGAGCTAGGGTTCTGGAGCTTTAGGGTTTGGCCATGGGAAGATGAAGAGGAAGAGATTAGGAAGGAAGGAAGGAAGGAAGGAAGGAAGGAAGGCTGCGGCCATGGAAATTTATTAGGGTTAGGGTTTACTCTGGAAGTCCGAAGGGAAGACGAAGACGAAGGGGCTGGGTTCTGGAAAATTCGTAGGAATGGTTGGTCTCTGAGAGAACGAGCTGAGGAGAGAGAAAGAATGGGATTATATGGGGACATGTGGGCCGGGTCTGTGGGCTAAGGGTCTGTGGGCTGAAGTAAGGGCTGTACTGAGTTAAGAATATTAATGAAAATTTAGTATTAGGCAGTTGGAATTGGGCTGGGAAGAGTTGGGCCTGGGCCAATCTAGGCCGGCCAGTAGAAAAATGCAGAAATTGGTTTAAAACCTGGACTGGACTAGGCTGGGCTTGGCCTGTTAGCTAGAATTTAGAAGAGGGGTTTTGGGCTGTGTTCTGAAATCCTTAGTTTTAAATTTTTTTGTTAAGATTAGTGGGTCGGGTCTGTGTTGGAGCCTATGGGCAGTGAGCAGTTGGCTAGTGTGGGCATGCTCTAGCTGTTTTAATTCTAAATAGTAATTTAGTTGATTAGTGTCAAATTCAGTTAATGTTGTTTAGTTAAATTCTTGATAGACCATTTTCTTGTATATTAAGCTAATGATAATTGTATTGATTATCTTGTTGGTTATCTTGATTAAACTTTAACCCTTGATCATTTTCACTCTTAGCCATATCCACGATTATTTTTTTATTTATCTAAATCACGATTTTCTAATGCATCTTGTGTTGAACATTGTGAATTGATTTTTCCTCATCACTACCCCTTTGTGTCTTCTCACCCCCTTACTAATTCTTAATTTCAAGGACGAAATTCTTTTAAGTTGGGTAGGATGTAAAACCCCTAACTTTCTACTTTTTTATATAAATTTGGTACTAACTTTTTTATTTTCTATTGTACGTCGCGTAGTTGTATTGTACGCCGTGCGCAAAATTTTATTTTTCGTAATTGCTCGACGAGTGCGAATATGTGCGAGCATACATATTTTTAGAAAAATATTTTTTCTATTTATAGTTTCAAAATAATGTATAGTAATTACTTTCATTTACTTAAGGTTGTGAAAAGCGTCGCATCAAGATTTCAAAAACTTTATTTAATTTTATTATTATAAAAAGGCGAGTTTATTTTATTGGCAATTTAGGAAACTATGTTTCATAAAAATACCTTTTTCTCATGCAAATACGTAAAATGTAATTTATGTATAAATTGATTTTTAAAATTATTTATTAATTATCTTAAATAATTTAAAAGGTATTTTTGAAGTAGTTCCTATTAATATTTAATTCGATTTTCAAAATTTATTAATATTAATATTTTTTATTCAAAAACATATTTTAAAATATTTATTATTTTCAAAATTATTAATATTAGTATTTTAGAAAATATATTTTGAAATTATGGTGGCCATTTAAATCTTGATTTGATTGTATGGGTTTGATTTAAATAGTTTAAATTTAAGGATATAATTTATATTTAATTTGAGTTTCGATTATTTAGATTAAATTAATTTAGATTTGGATTTGAATTTATTGAATTGATTAAATTAATGGATTGAATTATCTAATTGGGTTTAAATAAATCTTAATCCTTATCCAACTGGGAATTCCCACCTCCAATATAAGGAGAGGTACTCATCCATAAAATTCTACCATCCACAAAATTCTCCACCAACCACATCATTGCGTGCATCGTGTCCGTGTCCCCTACCCCCATCTACTATTTATTCTCTTGTACAAGTACATTGATTTTTCTGCGTCCGACAACCCTGGACGTCAAAACCATTCCGTGTCTCGCAGGACACCTCTCTCGACCCTCTCTGTTGTGTTGGACACACCCCGACCCAAACGAATTCCTAAATCTAACCCTAAGCCCTGTCCCAATTTACCCCGACCCCTGGCCGATCCCGTCATCAACCGCCACCCGTCACCGTCACCCCCACAGATCCCCCGAACTTCGACCACCTACTACTCCACATCATCGAAACCCTAGCCACCTGGTCCTGTCCGTCCACTACTGGAAACCATCACCACCATCAGCAACACTGCCGCCACGCCGCACCATGCCAGACCCCGCTCTGCACAGCCACCCGACCCCACCACGGCCTCCGCCTGTCCAGCTCCGCCGCTCCTCGACCCACGACCTCCAGACCAGCATCACTGCCAAACCTACCTACGCCACCAGCCTCACCCAATCACCACCGCCAACGTCATCGCGGCCATCCCGGCTGCTGTCACAACCACCGCCATGGCCTCGCCACCACCGCCATAAACAAAAACAAAATTGAAACCAAAATCCAACACCACCACCGCGACAGCTACCACTATCACTCACCTCGCCGTAGCTCCGTCCAAGCGTCGGATAGCCTTGCCTGCTGCCGCCATCGCTTTCTCTTCACCACCGTCAACCCTTCATCGGCCGGATAGTAGCCTCGGTCTGGCATCTCCGCCTCGTACGCCCGGCTGCCTCCTCCAAGCCGCGGATGGTTGATCTGTGCCCCGCCGTCCGTAGCCTCCTCCGCCAGATACGTCTGGATCCGGCCATCTCGTGTGCCGAGCCCTCACAGCACCGCCTCCCGTTAGATCCGTCGCCCTCTTCCCGTGCAGCGCCTCCTCCCTCGAGAAACCCCTCTCCCCCGCTCGAAGCCCCGCTCCTTCGCTGAACCGTCGCAACCTTTTCCTCTCGCCGCCGGTGGCTTAGACCTCCGGCGCGCCCCCTTCTTCTTCAGCGTCTGCCGTGGCCAGCACCACCGTACCCCTCGCTCTCCTCCTCAACCGTGTCTCCGTCACCTTTTCCTCCGCTCCGCCGTCGAGCTGGAGTAGGAGAGCTCCGCCCCCTTCTTCCCTTCTCCTTCCTGCCTCTCTCTCCTGCTCATTTCCTGCAAAAATCCTCTCGTTCCCTCTCTTGCCTCTCCATTTCTCCCATTTATTTTCTAACTTTCCTGGGAACGCACAGTAGTGTGTTCATTGATATTAACTTATTTTGGCTTATTGTCCTGTTTTCTAATATTACTTTATCATTTAAATATCAGTATGTATTATATAGTAAGTATATATGGGGTTAGTATATATATATACAAGTATAAAAATTAGTAAAATGCTCATAAGTTTTATTTATGTGAACTATCTTATAATAATGTGTATATTTAATAATTTCCGAGAAATTGTTTTTAGTAAAGGTATACTATTGGGTTTGATCTACACGTAATTTTGAACTGATTTCATATATCTATATAAATTTGGCGTTAGGTCTAGTATGATATTTAATTTAAAAAATTTTCGAAATATGATATTATTATTCTATATAGAGATTTTATATAAAAAATTTATATTGATTTTATCGAGTAAGATAGTTCTTTAAAAAGTTTATAATATCTATTATGATCTAAGTAGTTTATTTTTTTAAGTAAATATATGTTAGTAAATGAAATAATTTCTAAAGGATTTTCATAATTCCAAGTAGTTTTCTAAAATATTTTGACTGATAAAGAAATATAGTTTTTCTGACATGTTATGGCTATTTCTAAAAATAATTATTTTACCAATTTCTTCGAATATCTATTATTGTCCGTGACTAAATCCTCTTATTCCTATTCTGTCACCAAATCCGCTCTACCTTATGTCCACCCTAATTTGACCCTTCTGGACCCAATGGAACTGTCCGTGCCACTGTCAGAGGTTACCTTGTTAGTTGTTACTCGAAGTGCAGTTCGTGACACCGTGATTATCGCAGCACACCAGGCGTCCTACCAGGCAAGACACCTTGAACATTTTTTGTTTAGTTATTTAGCTCATATTCATGCATTATTTATTATTTTTTATGCAAAATAAACTGTGATACATGGCATAACTTGTTAGAACTTACTGTTCAGTTGTATTTCCTGCTATGTATTATTTTTTCTACACATTAAACCTAGATTAAGGGACCACTTCGTGTGTTGCATTCATAGGCCTTGACACATTTATACCATATTATTGTGAGTCACATATAGGACTCGGACATGCGTGATTGGCTGGCCACCAGTACGTATAAGTCGTACGTTAGGAAATACTGCTAATAGAGTTGTATGCTAGAAAACTTAGCAGTTATGAGTTGGCATTGGACAGGAAGAACATGATTGGAAGTTGACTACCACCCTATCTATCGTAGACTCGCTCGCTACTGAGGAACGATAGGTAGACTATATGCTATAGACTCACTCGATACTGAGGAATAGTATATGGTGTTGTGACTCGCTACTGAGGTACTGTATTCTATTGGTATTTTCTTGACTTGACCCGGTAGTCATGTGACCATGAACTGTTCTTAAAACTGCATACACTAAGACTGGTTAGGATACCTTATCCGTTAGGTATGAGTACTTTTGGTTTGGGTACTTGTATCTAACCGTGGCTTGGAACAATAACTTATCGAGGATTAGTTCGTCACATCTTGTCCTTGTTTGATTGTTGGTGTTACTTACTACTTCGATGAGAAGGTATTGAACCTTGTTGGGGTCCGGATACCATATTAGATTCGTAGCATGGAAAGATACGTCACCGTGAATTATTTTACCATCTCCTGTCCTTATTTGGTTGGGGGATGTAAGCTAGTTCAATAGGTGTGTATTTGGCTATGTTATTATTCAATTGACTTATTTATTTGAGCAATTTATATCCAGTTATATTGGCATGATATTATGTGTCTTATTACGTCCCTCTGAGGACCTGGTTATCTCTCCAGGTGTGTGCTCTTGTCTTTCGCAGGTATTTAGCTCTAGCCGTGATCCTCTCTATTTTTTCGAGGATGATTGCACTTGGATCGTCTTCACTTCGCTTGCCAAACTTTTTCTTTTGTTATGTATTTCCTTTCATAGTTGGCAGTAGATTTATCTCCGCCCAACTACATGTACCAAATGACAAATTCATAGTTGATTATATGATCTTTTATTCTTACATTTTGTGGATGAGATTAGTTAGTTGTGGTTTACTGCATTTTACAGCTTATGTATCCATATGAGGCCTATGTACTTCGTATGAATACAGCTAGCATGTCTACGTTCCTAGTCCTACGTATTTTAGGACTGGGGCGTTACAGACGCGTAGGCGATTACTGGCCCACCATGATGGCCGACGCTGTCGAGTATACAAAGAAATATTATGCTTGTCAGCTACACGATGACTTCATCCACAGACCGTCAGAGCCTCTACATCCTACGATCGCCTTTTGGCCATTTGAAGCTTGGGACATGAATATAGTTGGACCTATCACCCCTCTCTTATCCAGGGGACACCCCTTTATCCTAGCAATCACCGATTACTTCTCTAAATGGGTAGACGCAGTACCATTGACAGAGGTGATCAGCTTCATCAAGCATCACGTCATCTACCGCTTTGGGGTACCCCGGAGGATCATCCACGACAATGGTCCATAATTCATCAGCCATGCGTTCAGTAGATTCTGTGACAAGAATCGTATTCAGAATGTGGCATCAACCGCCTATATTCTAGCAGCAAACGAATTGGCAGAAGCTTTTAATAAAGCCATCGTCAAGCTACTCAAAAGGTCGTGTTATCTAACAAGCGCGACTGGAATGAGAAGCTCCGGTGAATGCCTTTGGGCCTATCATACGACAGTACGGACCCCGAAGGGTAACACACCATTCTCTTTGGTCTATGGAAGCGAAGCAGTACTGCCTCTAGAGATCCAGATACCCTCACTCCGAGTGGCTATCACAAACTAGCTGATGGAAGAGGATAATCAACGTCACTGTCTGCAAGGGATGGAAGTGCTGGATGAAAAATGCCTCTTGGCTCAACAGTGCATCAAACTTTATCAAGCCCGCATTTCACAGGCTTTAAACAAAAGAGTCAAACAGAGGACTTTCCAAGTAGGTGATCTGGTTTTGCCAGTCAGGAGACTGATGGTGATGACTCACAAGGCACCAGGAAAGTTCGAACCCAAATAGGAAGGACCCTTCATCATAGAGACGGTATACTCAAACGGTGCTTACCGTCTCGCTCAACCTAATTGTCAGAACCCGCACCCGCTGTTCGGATAGACGTGTCTAAGTCCAGGCTACGTCGCAGTGTCAGTGGTAAAACGCTATCTAGTACATAAATAAGTCACAGAATCTAACAAGGCAGTCTAGATCTCATCCATATAAATATGACACAATCAACTGAATAAAGAATAATAATATATAAAATAAAGTATCAAGCTCATCATGAATCCAGGTCACGTCCGGTGGACACAAATCCACTACCGGTAAACGGAATAAAATAGTACATGAATGGAAATAACTAGGTTAAACTACTAATCATCAAAGTACCCTCGTCTGCAGTGACACCATGGTCCAATGATAGCTCAAACCTGCTCGCGTGCACCTGGCTCAATACTCGGCTAAACCTGAAGAGATCAGGTCCTCAGAGGACTAGCAAGACACATAATATACCAGTCTTTCTAACATTTTAACATGCATGAAAGAAATCCAGGATAGAAACAGAAAAGCTAAACAATCGTGAGACATGAATGCATAAACAACTACGTATAAATGAACTGCTGGTACCAACCCTCTCTCCGAATGTGGACTCGCAGGTTAGTTTTAAGACAAGTCACCCTCGCCCCGTGTGTGGACTCGCAGGTTGTAAACAAAAAAAGGAAAATAGCAGTTCAATTTATAACGTGATCGTCTTACGATACAACTCAAACCAGTACAAGTAAAAAGCATGTCCAATAAAGCTACAAGGCTAACTGTGAGAAATGATGAAGCACACGTCAGCAACAAACTGAATAATGAAAGCATATAAGATGTAAATAAAGCTGTAACGAAAGCAAGGTATACTTGCCTGTGGTCCTGAGCTACTGGCACAGGTTACAATCCGTATCGATGTCCAAGTAGCCTGTTTATGATTTACATGTCAATATACAATTTAGAATTTAAAAGAGACAACCCTATCTACTTTCTATTAGGCTTCTAAGCTTTGGCTTGTAACCCCCTTTTTGGACCTGTCTATCTCTACTACTTTTGTATGCTAGATGCCCCTACTTATCCTCTTACCTCTTTGAAATTCACACAACACTGCTAACCCTTTTTGATAACATACACTCTAGTTACTATATGTGTAATTTAGTATTTACATCAGGTTCTAATTACTATAGATAATGCATAGCTAATTGACTTACTGTTACAGTATTCTATCCTCACTTGTGCTACTGTAATTGCCATCTTACGCTTGTAGTTTATCTATGAATACATGGTTCCTTTTCAGAAATTGAAAACATAAATCTTATTATGCTGTAGGCACTCTTCTTTGTATTAGACATTTACCTTCCTGCATATATCCCTATTACTTGGATTCATGGCAAACAACCCTTGGTTCGCAATGTTATATCTGAAGTGTCATTACTGCACTCTCGATTTAATAGTCCAGACCTTAACTGTTGCTCTAATTGACCAAACAAAATACATACTAGGTAAAGGCCCTTGTTAACAACATGTACAGGTTCAATACACTAACCGTCCTAGCTACCCGATACCCAAGTATCTGAACATGTAAGCAACTTCTTCATAGCCTATTTTTGCCTGATATAGGTACACCCAATACCCTGGTTTCCTGGGTTCTTAGAACACCCTTCATCCTTGCCACTTAATACTATAGGTATGGCAACTTTGTGAACTAATCCTTCTACACCCCCCTCTCCTTATACAATAAATGATACTCGTTCCCTGTAATATGCTACCATCCTAATTTCATACCCGGGAACACCCTTGTTGCTGTTATCTGTTTGTACATGCACTCCTAATTACCACTGAATTAACCTTCCTGCTGATGGAACACAGGAACCCCCCCCTTTACTCTATTACTGACAGTTTCTCATTAAACATGGAGCCCTCCTCCTTGGTTGAAGATCTTAATACCCAAAGGGTAGGTCTACCTATCTATCAATGGCCATGTAAGGTCTTATGACATGAGAATGCTTTGCTGGGAATCTGGCACCAACATAAGGGTTGCAATAAGTCGACATCTGGTCACAAAGCCATTGCAACATGTGGTTGCATATCCTAACACACACAACCATTGATTCAATATGACACAGGTGCACCTATCCTCTACGTTAGGATTTATGACTACATGAATGTATCCCTTATTAACCGATACATGAAAGTATCTCATGCTAACTGATGCATTCATCTAAACTCACCTATGTAACAATACTGATATTCGCATGCCTTCCCAATTTATGATACCCGAACTCCCTCAAATGCTCTGTTCTTTCTGTAGTTCCTCGAGGCATACACCCACTCAATCGTTTACTCTTAAACACGCAGTTCATGTAAAAGCTTTACAAGGCAGTGTCTAACACTCCTTGGATATACCCCTTGCAGGTTCAAATAGCCTTCACAATTGTAGAACAATGGTATAAGTGAAGTAATATGCAGTTAAATAATGCAACATGTGCAGTGGCTAACACTACAATATGCAGGACATTTGAATGTTAGGGACAGAAACAATGTTGTTCTAAGACCAAAACTCAACTAATCTGAATAGTATAGGGGAAAAGTAAGTAAGGCATTTGGATAGCAACATACAGTGTATATAGACCCTATATGAAGGATAACTAATAGCTCCCTTGTTGGGATAGAGTCACATTTGTAGATGTTCAAGGTTTTGAACATCAAAGGGGGTTAATACTAGCATATGGTACTCTCTAGCTAATACTTATGAACTTAGGTAGCACTGTTACTGCTATAGGAAACTTTCCCTTACTAAGATTAATTGACTACCACCCCACAGAACCCACTGAGTCATGCTTTCTTCACTAACCATTTTATTATCCTAAGGGCAATCAATGAAACGGGTACAAGAGTATTGTAACCTGGTGTACTAGATACAACCTATTTATAAGATGCAACAAATGTAATTGCAACTGATACAGTACAACCTGGTGCAACTGATACAGTGTAAGCCTGATACTCAAATGGACAGGGGTTATAGGAGGACTAAATTAAAGGAAAATGGACTGTACATTATGTGAATTGGACTGAACCTAAAACTCAAGGACTGAAGTTAAACAGTAAGCCCTTCACTCTCCCTATCTCATATCTCAACTCAGGGGTTTTGGGTTTGAACATTTGGTTACCCGTGAAGACTGAACCCAAATACAGGACAACATATATGGGGAAGAATTGAACTTAATGTTCAGTTGAGACTTAAACTAAGAGTTGGAGCTTATCTAACTTCCTAATACCTAAACTTAGGTTTGAAGGACTGAACCAGCATCCTCATACGGACAGGTGTATCTATATAGATAAAATCGTACAGTAGGTTTTATATCAATCGATACAATAAGATTCATGCTTGTGTGGATGAAGGGAGTATCCTATTGTTGTACTCCATTACAAGAATTCAGATTTATCGTGGTAGGGTACCCTATATCATAATATATCCTTATCGAAATCCAGGTAGAGACTAATAACAGCAACAGTATTAATACTACCCTGTTGAGCTACTCTAAGGTGCCTGATGATTGTCCTATTTACCTGGTTATACAAATCACCCATAGGCTACCAAAGTCGAATTATCAAGGTGTAGGGCTTCCCTACCCTGATACTTAAATATCAGATTTGATATTAAGTATCCTATGATATTTGATCATCGAATTCAGGCACACCCTTCCTAGGTGTCTCCTACTAGGCTTTACGTCAAACACCTATGAGTCGATCCCTAATGGGTGGTAAATATCAGAAATAGCAAGTATAAAAGTGT
>JANAVB010037417.1:1046899-1234399 GCA_029216955.1 Iris pallida
TTCAGTCACACCCACGCGCCCCAACAGTATTACAAAGTGAAAACACCAAGGCAGAGGATCACCCACCGATCACCGCCGGCCAAACGTCGACGGACATCGCTGCGACTACGGGGATGTCCTCCACGTCAACCTCCACAGGCTCCTTGTCCTTACCCCTTCCTCGGCCAGCACCACCGCGAGCAGTCTTAGGAGCCATCTCTCTAAAGAAGCTAGGATTTTCGAAAGACACTGGAGGAAGAAAGAGAATGAGAAAACAAAAGTAAAAGACTCTCTCTCCCTCATAGATGCCTATTTATAGGCATGAGCCATGCGCATGAACCGATAAAAGGCTGACATCAGCACAACTCTTCGGGTCTCGTGAAACTGGCGGCTTCATATATTCCAAAAGATTATCATTAATCTTCCAAAATTTGAGGCGTTATCTTTTTGCATTAAAAACGAAAAGTGCATCGCTGTAAGCCCCCTCATTTTTTGATCTTATTTTTTTATTTATTTTATATAGATATTTTAATTTATTAAAGTCAATAATGACTATGTTAGTAGTTTGCTGTAACTTTGATTTTGGACGCACAACAAATATTGTTTTCTCAAATTCAGTTTCATATTTGAATTCTAGACTCGTCTACCTTGAGTTTGATATATCATGTCCCATCCAATTTTATTTTTCAACATTCCTTTGACTTCGCACAATTTCGAGCCAACTTAGGCCAATTTGAGTCGTTGGCGTAATTTTAAGCCAACATCTAATTTAATTTTTGGACTTGACATTATCAAAACGGTAGGACCCAATATAAGGTTTGATCCTTTTGATTCTATAATGCACATGCCTAGGGTGTACCATCTAATCGAGTTTTTATGTGCTACTTATTTGCAAAGGGAACATGAGACTCATTAAATTGATTTTTCTGGTCCAATTTGACTAGTAATGCTACTCGGACCCTAACCTAGTCAACCCTAATAGTTAGAGCCTAATTAGGAATACCAAAACCAAGTATATATATATAAGAGAATTTTAGAGGTTTAATTGCAGCCATATGCAATATTTCCTTATATATTTAGCTTGGTCAAACATCTAACCAAAATAGGAAGCCTATTAATAATAGTATGATTTGGAGAACCAAATCCTATCCAAATTAGATCAAACCAAAGCCCATGCACTATATATATATATATATATATATATATATATATATATATATATATATATATATATATATATATATATATATATATATATACCTATCAAACCCTAACCATCCCCCTCTCTCATAACCACCCACTACTCCACAAATCCTCCCCAACCTAGCGGCCACCACTCCAAACCCGAAACCCTAGCCGATCCCCTTTCTTCACAAAATATATTTTTTTCTTGATTTTTATGCCAACCACCACCACTTAGATGTCCCTCTCAACATCCTTTACAACCCTAGCAACTATAGAAGCAACCTTGCGGCCGTTAGAGAGGTGCACAACGCGCTACTTGGGCCGAAACTCCGTCGAAACGAAGTCTGAAACGTCACAACAGGTTAGTCGAATTGTAGATGATGTTTCACCCACTTTTTTTTATCTTTTTCTTCTCAAACCAAATCTGAGAGTTACCTTTGTATGTCTAATATAACCTCTGATTGCCGGATCCCCTAGTTCCAAGCGGTTTGCCGTGGCGTTGATTCTACGACAGGGTATCTAGAACTGATGAATTCTGTTGCAGGCCACTTTTTGCCTATCTAAGATGAGTTTCTAATCTTTTAATATTTTTATTCAGAATCTAGACGTCGATACCTTTCCGACGCATGTCTGAAAGTTAGGTTTTGCATCCGTTTGCTATTTTTAAAAATTCATGACATTTGTCATGTCACTGAACTCTGAAAAATTATGTTTTCCTTGTGTCCAAAAGTGTCAAAACTCCATGAATCCATATTAAACTTTATGTTGTGCAAGATTTAACATTATAAATACTATTTTAACTAATTTCTATAATTTTTACAGAATTTATTATTTTTATTTTATCATTGTTTCGGAACTAAATTAATGGGTCGATTTGAGGAAGTCATATATGGCATTGACATAAGACCTCTTGTGAAAGGGTTTCCTATTGAAAATAGCATTATATCAATATATAAATATTTATAGTTAAATTTCAGAATTTAAATGTATTATTTTGTTATAATTGTAAAGTATTTATGAGAGCATTTGGTACCTATATGTACTTATATAATAGATGTAGTGTCGTAGCAACATTATGACAACTAGGAGTCATAAATACTCATATAATTTATATATGGTATGTTGATATAGAATATTAAATATAGTGTATTATTATATGTGAGCTTGGAAGGATCGACAAGGACACCGGAGTTGGACAGGCCTACCCGCAGACAGCAGTTACAGGCAAGCGTGCCTTGCCATCGTTACAGATCTTTCTTTCCTGTCTTATTTTTTTATTAGTATTGCATGACGTAGGACATTGATACTTAGTGTCCATTTATAGACGGGTGCCGATGTTATAATAGTGACATCGAGTATTGACATTAGGCATTACGTTCATACTGATGTGTCTATTGACACAATTGACTGCAGGACACCGACATATTCATGATGCGAGGTTTACATGACTATTCGTGGTATTGACCTCGTGTTTGTATTCTAGATTTCTTTATCAGTATTTCTTTTACTTTCGAGATGATTGTACAGACTTGACATTGCTAGATTCTAGACATGGGGATTGGAAAGAACTTGACTACAATATCAGACCTATTGTCGTGTGGCCTGTTGTTTAGTGACCTTTATCTCTGTAGCAGAGTAAGGGATTATCACTGTCGAGAATTGATTTTCCTTGGTGCCACGACACAGGTACTAGGGACAATACCCTGCCGAGGTGCTAGTGAGCCTTAGTGGAAGGGGTCTGGTATTCTAGAAAAGTATCTCACTTACATAGCACATAGACGGATACAGTAGATTGCCCTAGTTTATATTTTTATTTCTATACCTTGGCATGTATATTATGCACCTTGCTAGTCCTCTGAGGACCTGGCTATTTCTCAGGCTTAGACGAAGCTGAAGACTATCGAGAGGTTTACGGTTCGGGAGCTGAGACCGGAGGCATACCGACACAGGAGGACGAGATAGTGCCAGAGGATTTTTTGTGATCACGTTATAATCATATTTAGTCTTACTACATTATTTTCTTTTCTTTTCATTAGACTTGTAGTTAATTTGTACTTTCTTTCTATTTCTGTGATTTCGGGATGTTTTACCCGTACAGACTTCATTACTTTTATTGATGCATATTTGAGACATTTCCTTATTTATTTTTGATCTCTTTGTGGACTCTGTGGATGTGATTAGATGTATATACCTGTGGACTGTATTATATTTCTGGGTGTTATCATGATTTACAGCTTAAGTATTTCGCTAACGGGCTGTTGTGTTGCTTGGCCCATTAGTGAAGTGCTGCTGGCATGCATTCGTATTCCTGGTCCTACGTATTTTGGGACTGGGGCGTTACATATTTTTGTGGTGGCCCATGCAGGTCTAAGTTAATCACTTCGGTAACGTTTTTGTACCGACGTGAGCCTGCAATTAGAATAGGAAAGACCCATAGGATCACATCCACATGCTTGATACCTTCCTTGACTTCATTTCGAACTCTCACTTGACTTATTGATTTGCATCTAGTTTGATTATGTTCTACCGTAGTCCTTATTTATTCATGCTAGCAAAACAAATCTTTATAATGGATGTATCTTTCCTTACTATCACATCAGGAAAGCAGAGGCATAGACACTAGAAGTCATAGGTGCAGGTAGAGTCTTCGTAATTTTGTAAAGTCGTAGTGATACCTAGGATAGTCGTACTACTATGAGACTGCAACCAATTAAGGAATAGGACTTGAGGATACATCCACAAACATGATTATAGACTTTTCACAGACTCTTCAGCATGATTGCTTTCACGTTATTTTATTTCTTAATATGATTGCTTTTGTGTTCTTCCTTACTCGAGATTTGGCTAAACCATTCCCTATTGACTTCTTGAGTAAATCTTTCCGTTCATTTTTGCTAATTTTTTGGAAACTACCTTATGGATTGGTCCAAGAAAAAGTTAGAGAAATTATATTTACCTTGTATTACGGAATCAAAGTTTTTGCAGCCTGAGAAATACTGGTGAGGCACGACTTCAAATAACGGCATCATGGCTACATATGTTTCTCAAATTCTACTTGAATCTTATCCTATGCATATTGACATTTTTTCTGTATTTTCGTAAAAAGTTAATTCAAAAATATTTCATGAATTTGTCCAAGATAAGCTCAAGAACCTGTATTACCTGGCATGGTAGATGTGCACTACAGCCATCCGTCGTATTATGGAACAATAAAGTTATTTGCAGCCAGATGCACACTAGCGTGGCAGTAACTTTATGCGACATAATCACGGAGATATATGGTTCTCGAGTCTTACCGAGACTATGTCCTATGCATCTTGTTTGGCTTCACATCGTTCTTAAAAATAATTCAACAAACCTTCCTGCTTTGCTTGACCCTACCGTTGTTTGAAATTGGTATATAGGTTTGTTTGACCCAGCCTTAGTGTAACGCCCTAGTCCCAAAATATGTAGGACTAGGAACGTAGACATGCCAGCTGTATACATACGAAGTATACTCCAATGTATGAAAATCTCGTATGAATACATAAGCTGTAAAATACAGTATAACCATAACTAATCTCATCCACACAAAATAAATGAATAAAAGACATCATATAAAGACAATGAATTGTCTTGGTACAATATGTTGGACGGAGACAAATCCACTACCAACAAGTAAAGGAAAATTACATGAGAAAGAAATAATTTTTGGCGAGCGAAGCGAAGACGATCCAAGTGCAATCATCCTCGAAGAAATAACGATGATCACGGCTAGAGCTAGAACACCTGCGAAAGACAAGAGCACACACCTGGAGAGATAATCAGGTCCTTAGAGGGACATAACAAGATACATAATATCATACCATATAAACTGAATAAATACTGCTCAAATAAATAAGTCAATTGAATTATAACATGGTCCAATACGCACCTATTGAACTATCTTACCATTCCCCCAACCAAACAAGGACAGAAGATGGTAAACTATTTCACGGTGATGTATCTTTCCATGCTATGAATCCAATATGGTATCCGGACCCCGACAAGGTTCAATACCTTCTCATCGAAGTAGTAAGTCACACCTACAACCAAACAAAGACAAGATGTGACGAACTAATCCGCGACAAGTTATTATTCCAAGCCATGGTCAGATACAAGTACCCAAACCAAAAGTACTCGTACATAACGAATAAAGGTACCTAACCGTTCTAAGTGAAATATAGTTAAGAACAATCCTTCCTACGTATGGGCCCTGGCTAAATAGGATCGGCATAGTCCCCCTTGGGGCACCAGAGGCCCCGTCAATAAGAGCATGACGTTCTGCAGAACGTCAGTAGCGTCAGTAATCATGGGTAAGCTGACTCGCGTCTCCGACGGAGCTCACGTGTTACAAAAGAAAAAGTGCATCGAAGCCCATACGCTAAGGAATTGTCCTCCCCGTCCAATGCCTAATATGTTGTATCCACAACAGTAAACATCTATAACCGCTAAGTCAAACTAGTATACAATCTCTATTAGCGGTTATTCCTATCGTACGGCTTGTATGTACTGGTGGCCAGCCAATCACGCACGTCCGTGTTCTACATGCGACACACAACTTCGTGGTACAGCGTGTCAAGGCCATGAATACAACACAGAAAGGTGGTCCCTTAAATCTAGGTTAAATGTGTAAGAAAAATAATATATAGCAGGAAATATAAATGAACAGTAAGTTCTAACAGGTTATGCCATGTATCACAGTTTATTTTGCATAAAGAAAATAATAAACAATGCATAATATATGAGCTAAAATAAGTAAACAGCAAATGGCAAGGTGTCTGGCCTGATTGACGCCCGAGGTGGTGCTGCAATAATCAATATGGCACGAACTGCGACGTCGGTAAAACAACTATGCAAGGGGACCTCTGATGGTGGTACGGACAGTTCCATTGGGTCCAGAAGGGTCAAATAAGCTAGGAATGATATAAGGAAGTTCGAAATTTGTAAGAAGATAGAAAGGTTTTGGCTTAGTAATGGATGAGAATAGATAGCAAAGAAAATAATTATATATATATATATATATATATATATATTGGAAAATATTTATTTTATACTATTTGGAAAACTTTTTATAGTACTAAAACTATATATTTGCTGGTCAAAAATATTTTCAGGTAACTACTCGAAAATATATATAATAGTTATTTTAGTGCTAAAAACCCAATTTAGTCAAAATAGACTTTTTAGAGCTATATTTAAGAATAATAATAATAATATACTATTAAAGGGTGTCTAAACCAATTTTTTTGAAAGTGTATACAGGCCAAGCCCAAAATATAATTTTGAAAAATATAATTTATATATTTATTTAATACACAAATAACTAAAGAAAATAATAATAATAATAATAATAATAATAATAATAATAATAATAATAATAATAATAATAATAATAATAATCATAATCATAATCATAATCATAATCATAATCATAATAATAATAATATACATGTATATATCTACATGGTACAATAATGGTAATAATAATAATATACTGTATGTAAAATATAATAATATTGATAACAATAATAGTAATAGTAAATAATAACAATACTTATATTAATAAAACTTATAATGTCAACAGCTTATAAGCTGTTGTTACTCCAAAAGGGGAAAAGTGAATAGGGAAGCTTCGGATGGAGTGGGAACTGAACGGAGCGCTGCTCTGGTGGACGGAGCGTTCGACGGTGGAGGAGAAGAGGGAAGGAGAGGAGGGAGGAGCGGCGAGATCGGAGTGAACTGGAGTCTGGGGTACGGGCGGCCGGGCGCTACGCCAGAAGAGGCGGTGGTCTCGTGGGAGCGACGGAGGGAAACGGCTGGCTGATCGATCGGGGGAGGGTTTTGGAAGAGCGACGGAGACAAGGAGGTGGTTGGCCGGCGTGGGAGCGGAGGAAAAGAAAAAGGGGCGGCGACATGGTTTGGCGTGGAGGAAAGGAGCGGTTGGTGCTGGCAACTGCCGGAGGCGACGGGAAGCACCGGAGGACGTATGCGCCCGCAGCGGAAGGCGGCGCTCGGCGGCGAGTTCGGATCTGGAGGGCGTCACTAGGGAAAGGTAGGCCGACCGGAGTTCGGTTATGGTGGATCTGGGTGCGCGCTTCGCAGCGCGGTTAGAGGGGCTAAGTAGGACTTTAATACTTAGTGTCCGTTTATAGATGGGTGCCGATGTCATGATAGTGACATCGAGTATTGATATTAGGCATTATGTTCATACTGATGTGTTCATTGACACAATTGACCACAGGACACCGACACATTCATGATGCGAGGTTTACATGACTATTCGTGGTATTGACCTCTTGTTTGTATTCTAGATTTCTTTATCAGTATTGCTTTTACCTTCGAGATGACTGTACAGACTTGACATTGCTAGATTCTAGACATGGAGATTGGGGAGAACTTGACTACAATATCAGATATATTGTCGTGTGGCCCGTTGTTTAGTGACATTTATCTCTGTAGCAGAGTAAGGGATTATCACTATCGAGAATTGATTGTCCTTGGTGCCACGACATAGGTAGTGGGGACAATACCCTGCTGAGGTACTAGTGAGCCGTAGTGGAAGGGGTCTAGTATTCTAGAAAAGTATCTAACTTGCATAGCACATAGACAGATACAATAGATTGCCCTAGTTCATATTTTTATTTCTGTACCTTGGCATGTATATTATGCACCTTGCTAGTCCTCTGAGGACCTGGCTATTTTTCAGGCTTAGACGAAGTTGAAGACTACCGAGAGATTTACGGTTCTGGAGCTGAGACCGGAGGCGTACCGGCACAGGAGGACGAGATAGTGCCAGAGAATTTTTTGTGATCACGTTATAATCATATTTAGTCTTACTACATTATTTTCTTTTCTTTTCATTAGACTTGTAGTTAATTTGTACTTTCTTTCTATTTCTGTGATTTCGGGATGTTTTACCCGTACAGACTTCATTACTTTTATTGCTACATATTTGAGACATTTTCTTATTTATCCTTGATCTCTTTGTGGACTCTGTGGACATGATTAGATGTATATACATGAGGATTGTATTATATTTCTGGGTGTTATCATGATTTACAGCTTAAGTATTTTGATAATGGGCTTGTTGTGTTGCTTGGCCCATTAGTGAAGTGTTGCTGGCATGTATTCGTATTCCTGGTACTACGTATTTTGGGACTGGGGCGTTACATGTGCCCCTCCCATAATAATGCGCAGAGCGGTCATGCGCCCAGAAGAGCCATGCGTCCAATCGAGGACATACGTCCAGAACAAACTACTACTAATGCTTCTTGTTCAAAGTATTCCAAAACTTGGCAGAAAGTTTTGAGAACTTTGAAGGGGGTCTTGTAGAAGCATAAAATTTCTAGCGCATCTTATGCCAGAATTCCTATGTGCCTTAACTCTTATGCACCCAAATTGACATGCGCCAGGAAACTCAACAGAATACTTGGCACAACAAAAATTAACAAAGAAGTAGAAACATCAAAATGGGACTTTTATTTTATATATAAGTCTATTACATGTCTAAAACTCTTTTACAAAGGAGAATTCTTTTACAAAGAGAAAGAAAATCATAAAAACTACAGCCAGGCGCATCACTTATCAGGCACATCACAATACAACAGCCAGGTGCATCATTCCAGCATCTCGGCGTAGGCACATCCCCATGCATAGTCAGAGCGAACCACTTCCTCGTCAGCGTGCGGGCACTCTAGCAGAGGAATGGCTCTTCTAGCCTAACAAAATTGGGACACGATAGCTCCGACATGCTGCTCTTCCAGTATAACAAAAATTGAGGCACGACCGCCCCGATCTTTGGATGCAACAGGCACCTTCTGCCTGTGTCGGGACACAACGATTCCGATATTTGGATGCAACATGCACTTTTACAGTCTTGTACGAAAATAAGGCCGATGGGGAATAATCCAACTCGGCACATCTTCGTCTTCGGAAGGAGTTCGTCGTCAAAGCTTTTACGAACGAGGAGATCAACAACTCGCCGAGGCAGGGGACCGATCGAGTTCGTCTCCATGAGAGAAAGCCAAATGCTTCATAAAGCTATTTATAGGCCGGGGCAACCCTCACCCATGCGCCAAGTGACAGTCTCCTCATATTATGTGTAATGAATTTGCATTAATGCCAATGAATCTGCCTCTTCGTATTCAGCCAAGTGTAAACAGCTATTAACGTCTCAAAGAACTCAACAGACGGGCCAATGAGGATGCACCATACGACAAATGTGCTGTCAGCACCATGCACTCCGTACCGATATGCCCAATGGGACATAGAGCCATGCGCCTAGTGGGACACAAACTGATGCATCCACTTTAACTCGTCACCCATCAAGCATTTAATGCTATGAGACAGAGTTGGCAGCACATTCTTCGAAGGCTGAACGGTTGGTAGCTTTTTACAGAAAACGAAGAGCCACAGACGTCAGCATCATCATTACTTGCTTTTGTCGGCTACCGCTTTTCTTGCCACGTGGCTAGCCGATCACTCGCATGCGCCTCTACAACCATGCGCCTAGAAGTCTGCATGCGCTTCAAAAGCCATGCGCTTTGACTTACTCCTGATCCCCAAATGACATAAACCAAGTCTTTGCATGCACCTCCACAGTTATGCACTCGAAGCTCTGCATGCGCCTCAGAAGCCATGCGCCCAGACTTGCCTATGACTCCTAAAAGTCATAGACCAAGTCGTCCTATGCGCCAGATCCTAGGCGCATCCTGATACAAAGCTCTGTATACGCCTCAAAAGCCATGCGCCCAGACTTGTCTGTAACCTCTAAAAAAGTCATAGAGTAAGTCGTCCCATGTGCCAAATCCTAGGCACATCCTGACAGATCACCCTCCACCAAATTTGAGATCTTTGAGTCATGAACACGCGCCACGTGTCATTTGACTCAGTTCTGCCTACGAATGGGTGCTAACCACCCAAGATCTCAGCAACGGCCGGATCTTCGCAACTGCCATGTGTCAGCTCCATCGCAGCCCAATAGTACAGTTTAAACAAGATTCAGTTTCAACTCAGGGCACATCGTCTATGCGCCCTATAGCATCAGCCACGTGGCATTCCCACGTACAGGCACATCCTACATATATGCGCATGAGCAGACCAGTCTGTTACATATAAATGGAAGAATCATTCCTTCATCCATACACACACAGACAGATAAATTATCATATCTACATACAGAGACAAGAAAAGACACGTAACGTCTACTTCTCCTCAAACGCTCCGGCATCCAGAGCAGCCCAGACTTTCAGAGAATGCAAGATCGTTGTCAGATCATCAACGGAGTCAATGCATTACCACTCGCTCCACCGATATAGTTTCCAGATAAAAATAAAAGTGTACTCCTAGGACTAGATCTAAGTCCTATATTGTATATTATTATGTTTGGAATTGAAATACCAAAGTTTTATCAATCAACAAAACCTTGTCGCATTTTCGATGGCAAACAACAATCAGACTATCCTGAACTCAATGAAATTATCGGTTTCACCAGCTAAGGATCCCAGGCGAGTACATTTATTGTTTGTTTTCAATATTGTTAATTCCTATATTATACTATTCAGTTATATAATGCTTGATTTGACACGCTCGTTACACGATGATACTTCTTATTCCTTGCATGTCATGCCCTCTTTCTAGCATATTATATTGGGGCGAGGAAGTACTAAATAGATGTGTGATCAGACCTAAGACCATATTTTATTTTTTGCATAGTAGACCTTAATAACTAACTTAGACCTTGTGGTGAAACTGTCCCAAGACCGATCATATATCGAAATATTACTTCAAAACACATAGATAGTTATATTCTTCGTTCTACTCATTCCATGTTGTCATATATTTTTCATGTCTACCATTTCTCATGTTTCCTGTTATATTTGTCATTATATTCTTATCATGTATTTTATGAATCTTATAGTCGTTAAAATATACTTGAAATTGCACCCAATGAATTGTACTCGTTCCATTCCTGACTGGAAATCTATTTTCCAGATAGTCATCTGCTACACTTTGCTTGGACCCTTGGAAAGATACGACTGTATTTGAAGGCCAAAACCAGAGACTAGTTAGATAGTTGAGTATTCATTTAGTTGTCTTTCTATTTTGTGAGACATTATATGTCTATTACCAAATGTAAATCTTTGAATATTATAATTTAATTTAGTTATTGTAAATAAGCAAAGAAAGTTATTATCTTATGTGATTTTGAGCATTGTGGCTAGACAACGTTCTACCGTCGACACTGCGGCGTAGGCTGTAGACACGCACTCGTATCCCAAAAAGCGGGTGCAAGTCATGACATTACCAGCCTCGCTTTATATCGTGGGTAAGTAGCATCTTCCATGTATTTCACACTGAACATCCATCGATTCTTCAAACCATTCTTGCCATTAGGCAACAACACTAGCTCAAAAGTAGAGTTAACATGTAAGGAACTCATCTCCGTGTACATGACCTACATCCACTCCTGCTTGTATTATTTTATATCGCCTCTATGAAGCTTTCAGGATCTCCTTCGTCAGTCAATATCACATACTCATCTGGCAAGTATCATGTGGATGGTCGACGATCTCTCATACTCCTCCATGAAACCTCTGGTGCTAGCTGTATACCAACAACCTCGTTTCCTCCAGGAAATGCATCTTCGACATGCTCATCCTCCTGAGGGTCACCATAACCACCATCAATAAGTTGATGATCATATTTGGAAGTATCTCTATGTACTAGCTTTTTCGTAACTAGATTCTCCGTATTTTATTCTGGAAACAGTTCAAAGCGTGATGACTGTAACTGAGATAATTCCACAGCCTCATAAAGTGTCTCAAAATTCTAAGTGTTGGTCATGGTCTGATCCTCGACGAATAGCACATCCCTGCTCTTATAGAGAGTTTATAGCAAAACACAACCCGACCATAGCCGACAAAGATACATTATATCGTCTTTGGCTCAAGTTTGGATCTCTCATCCTTTCGTAAATACATGAAAGCCTTACAACCAAATACTCAAAAGGTGACTGTATGATGACTCCTTGTCGTACCATACTCTATCAGGCACATCATCCTGCAAAGGAGCACTCAGAGATAAATTAAAAACATACACAACAGTGTTGAGAGCCTCACCCCAATAACTGTCCAGTAAGTGTTGAGAGCCTCACCATGTAACTCATTCCTTTCTCGCTAATATGTTTAAGCCGCCTGTGCTTGTCACTACCACAATTCTAGTTTGAGGGTATTTTTGTCATTTTAATTTATTTGAATTTAATATATATTTATTTGGGATTTAATATAATTATTGGAATGGTGTGATTTAAATATTATTTAATTAATTGCCTTGTGTTGTGTTTAGCCCTAACCTAGATTAGTCATAGCTAGACTTAGTTAGCCATGGTTAGTGTTAGTTAGTATTGATTAGTCTTGGTTAAGTCATGATAGTTAGAGCTAACTAGGTTGCAATTAAGACAAGTGTGAAACCTAGGCTTGTGGACCCTTGATTTGACTAGATGTTAGGAGAGCCCTTGATTTATTCCCCAAAACCCTAACCCTAGCATTTATGGGCCGGCCACCTAGGGATCCACCCCTATTTAATGTCTTCCAAACTACTTGCCTCCTTTTGTTCATTCCTTCATTTTGCAAGAACAAGGTTTATCTTCATTGAAACTCTTTCCTATTTTAATCAATATTGATCCTTTTTCATTCAAACTTCTTCTATGGTGACCTAATTTGTATTTCCCTACTGTTCATGGAGGCTAATAACAGATTTTGGACACTTTGGAGGTTAGGGCTAGCAAGAAGGAATCCCCATTTTTGAAGTTTTCTTTGAGAAAGAGCACCTATAGGTAACTTCCTATTCCCTCCATAGATTTTTGATTTCTTGGCATGGATGCATAGCCCAGGTGTCCTCTAACTGTAGGAATAGGATTCATGAAGTTTCGTATCCTTTACGTATCCGTATCGAACACGTATCAGTGTAGATACCTTAGTGTTCGAGATCCTATTTTAGGTTTGTATTTGAATAGAAAAATAGGTGTTCGTGTCGCTTATGGGTTTCTATGTGTCTGAGCTGGCTTCGTGTCGTTTTGGAGTCACACTGGACTCGTGGACACGGTCGCGCACGCGTGGCAGCATTGTCCTGCTACCCGGAGGGTCGTGCAACTTATTTTGGACACGAGGACGCGTGTCCTTTGACACAGGCCTTGGGAAAATGTCTGACACGACACCCCCAATACCACGTGTCATTTGAGCCAGTGTCGAGTGAGGGATTCGACCCACACTTGACACAGACACGCTGTGCACTGACCCAGTTCGTATGATTGAGTTTGTGTGCGTGTTTAGACACTTTCGTGTCCTGTTTTTTGGACACAATATTAGGTGTATATCACGTGCACATATTGGTTAATAATTACCAACCTTAAACCCATCGATTAATTGTTATTTTATTGATCGAGTGGGAAATTCCCCATTCGACTGATACTGTGTATCAGTGAGCATGTACACTGTTCTGAACAACTGAGCCCCTATATTTATTTCCAGTTTTGCTATGAACTTAAATGCTAATTCCTGATTAATTAGATGCTATAGATATATGTATATGTCTGGAATTCATTTTGTTATTATAGGAATGCTGCATTTGGAGTTAGGGTTTAATTTCTGAATATTAGATATCATATCAAGGATCCAGTTCTTGGTATTTAGTTTGTGGGTATATTTGAATTCGCATTGGTTGGCATTTTATAAATCTGAGATACTGAGTTTATGATTCACTCATGTACATAGACACCATTCCACTATTCATGGCTAAACCTGAGATTTGATCTTCGAATTTCTGAGACACTGTTTAAAACCTGAGACTCTAGGCTACACTGTTTTCCCTATCATCCTGTCACCATATATCACTGTCACCTGAACAACTGAATACTGTTGTCACGCCCCAGAACCAGAATACTGGAGAGCGGGGGAATGACTCAGCCAGCTACGTATTACGGGTAGATGAATACCGTATAATACGATCAATGTTGTCTAAAAGATAAGGGGTGCTTACTACATGAAAGTCTCCCTATTGTCACTTCACATCTATTGTCTCAATCATTCAAACAAGAAACAGAAATAGAAAACATGTAAGATAAAGCAGTAAGGCGTCCCAAATGCTCAGTCAAAATGTTCTTGATATCTGGCTTCACCAAAACATAGCCAGATGATGTAGAAAAGTATACACAATTGTTTATCAGCTGCAGCCTGACTTTAGTTACAATTATGCAAAAGTAAGTACAAGATAATCCGACTAACATGTCGGCGCCAAACGATAAAGTATAAAGTAAGTAACAAAACGAGCGGGGAAGTAAGGAACCCACTCGAGTCCTCCTGCGATCATTCCCCTAGTGTGGACCACTTGGAGATAGAAGTAAGCTGGATCCTCGGGGACCGGCTCTAAATCTGGCCATGCAAAACCAGAGAGGTTAGACCTCTAATAGCAAGTACCGCAAGGGAGCACGATATGAGAAATGAAGCCAGTAATAAGAGAATAGGATAATAGATCTCTGCTATCTACTAGGATTCACATAACATCACGACACTTCGAGCCAACCTCCCAACCAAACAAGGACAGAAGTTGGCCCGTCATGTCCTGACATTCTGATCATCTCAGTTAGGTAACATAGTAGGTACAGTACACAAACAAATTAATTTAAACGGCCATGCACTACTACGGCTTGCTACTGTGAGTTCCAAGTTATCCTAGAATTATGCAATAGAGGATTCCTCAGTTCTTACTATGTGCAAGCAAGGCTAGTCCATCCGATCAATCAATTACGCCAATCATGTATTTAGACGAGTCCCAGCGGGACGCTCGTCGTTAGTATACTATGTATAATTAGATAATATAAGCAGATACCGCTCCCTGCCCGTGTGGCAGATTTGCAGTACCTGTGGGAACCAGCCGGCCTGTCGGGCACTTTAATAGTCCCAAGAGGGCTGCCATGTAAGAACTCGGGAATCTATTCTCTCCATGCAATCATTATTTTTATATAACTTAATAGCCTCTACGTTGAGTGAAGTCCCATGCCGTGGATCATGGTCATTCAGAATGAGTACTTTCGTACGGGGTACGATATGTACAACTCTACAACGATATCCGTGCGGTTAGGTTGTAGGTCTTACATAGCGTAATGCAACAATCAAAACTAACCACAGAATAATCATGCCTTGACCATAAAGTACTCATGCTGCTTTTGTAAAATAAACAAAATAAACTGAAACCTGCATGTATCTGTATACCAATATCTGGGATCAGCCAGTCGATTACAATAGTTCATAATATGAACGTGTCTCGCTCATTCAATTCAATAAGACGACTAGCCAGCCTCTTAGTTCCAATTAGGAACGCATGATCAATTTACTAAATTAAGATAACAATCCCTGTTAATCAATGGTAATTAATGTTAATGAATTCCAAGGCAACAATCAATGTTAATTAAAGCCAAAATAATAATTTATGCTTAATTAATGCCAACTCGGTACAGAATCAGCCAAAAGAGTATTATGGGCAGCCATAGGCAGATGCCTACTTATGCAGCTAGGTAAGTCGGGCTCCATCTATGCGGTCTGGGAATAACAATTCATATGAGGCTCAAAGAAGAAGCCTATGCGGCTGGATGCAAATAAGCTTTATGCGGCTAAAATACAATGGGAGTTCATGCGGCTGCGGATGACTGGCTTCATGCGGCTCGGGTTTCGAATTCATGCGGCTGCAAGCAAAGTGCGCCCATGCGGCTGAAAAATATCTCATGCGGCTGAGAAATATCTCATGGGGCTACGGATGACTTGCGCCCCTGCGGCCAGAGGAAATTCTATGCGGCAGAATAGGTACAAGCCTATATGCGGCTGAGAAGTCATGCAGCGCCATGCGGCTGAAAATGATCAGCGGCATGCGGCTGCGGGACGGAATGCATATGCGGCTAGCTAAAAACTCATGCGGCAGATAAGTCTTATGCGACTGACTAAGCCCATGTGGCTAACTAAGCCCATGCGGCTAACGAAGACTTGCCGCATGAAAACTCATGCGGTCAAGCACTGTTCTTCTTCTCCACTTTTCCGAAAAGAACCATGGAGAGCTATAGTTTCTAAGCTCCATAAATCCTTCATTTCAAGCCCAAATCTGGACTTCCATAAGTCAAAATTGGGTAGAACGAAATTCTCTACAACATGGAACCATCAAAACTTGAAGATAACAAAGTTTACTAGACCAAAATCTAAGAAATCCAAAAATACATTAAACTTAGATCTACAAGAAATGAACCATGGAAATTAAAAATGCTAAGTACTAAAGTGGCTTAAGATTTAGTAAGAAAGATAATGGAACAATAAAACTAGGTTTCCATCATGAAGCAAGTTTGGTACTTGCCTTGGCAGTTGAGTAGGTGGGGAAGAGTTTATGAGGAAGAAGAAGTGTAAGAAGAGTAATGGTGAAGTAATGAAGAGAGAGAAAGGGAATGGGCTTTAAATGAAGGGGTGGTGATAGGTGGGGGTTTGTCTCGGTTCATGATGAACCAACATACTTAAACCAATCTAAGCCGGACTCACAGCAAAGCTAAAGCAGAGTATAAAAGCAGAAAGTAAAATACAGAAATAAGATTGCAGGAATTTAATTAACATAAAATTAAAGGGATTTAAATACAGAACAATACATGATGAATATTAAATAAATATATTTAAGCAGTATATATATATATTTAAAATACGTATTCTGGGAACGGGAAGTGACAACTGTTGAACCTATAACTAAACCTGGGTTACCAGGACTGAATTTGTGATACACTGAGTTGGAATCCGAAAATTGATTTCCTAAGAACACACAAAGGCATGACTAAGACACTACCACTTGGCTGACCCTGGGAGAAATTAACCTGCACAAGTACACACACACAGGTTCCTGTACACTGTCAATTGCTTTCCTGTACACAGGACACTCACACACACACCCTGAAATCAAATTCCTGAGAACTAAGGAATACACACCATTCTAGTTGTTAACTGATTATACACTTGTATTGAATTAACCTGAAAACATGACACTGTCACCATGTTTTACTGTCAATTGCTAACCTGAACACACACAACCTATATCCTGTCACCTAGGTTTCCCTGAACACACACACATAGGCCTATAGGTTATACCCTATTTTCCCCCTATGTAAACACACCACAAATGAGACTCCTTGCATTGAATCATAACTGAGACACTTTTCTGTACACTGTTTCACTTTCCTGTCACCTGAACACTAGCCTACACTGTCACCTATAGACCTCTATTACACATAAACACTACACACACTTTTACAACTAAACACACAACACTATGGTCCCTGTCACACACATTGTCTTCAATACATATTTCCCTCAAATATATATATATATATATATATATATATATATATATATATATATATATATATATATATATATATATATATATATATATATATATATAACCTAGTGAATATGTGAATGTGATAGGTAAATTGAAATCAATAGTACATTGCCTATGTAATGTGAGTGTATGTATATAGCCGGATATGGTATAGTGTATTGGCCTTGAGTGCATGGCTTTGTGTTTAGCTCATGGCCTATATGTGGTTGTAATTCAATAGAGGTATAGCCTATTTAGGTAATATACCTAGATGTATAGACTAGTGTATGGCTATTTGCCTATGGGATAGAGCCTATGGCCTATAACCTAGATGACATAGCCTAGGGTACTCTTGGGTGGTCATGTGTATGTAAAATATACACATGTGTAATACCCTATAGACTAGTGTATGGTGTGTACCAGCTAGGGCAGACTTTTTAGGCCTAGTTAGACTTCATTGAGTCTAGGTTGACCTAGTTGACCTAACTTTGACTTTTAGCTGACTGAAGTTGACCAGGGTTGACCTAAATATCATGTAGACTGTATCATAGTATCTTACTTTATTAGCTGGACATGTTGTGACTTGTATTGTTCTGATTATGAGCCAGACACCACTCCTCAGGCAGTATTTTTCTTTCGGACATTCAGGATATCAGGTGAGTACATTCTTTGACCGTTTTATACTTGCTAGGAGTATTTTCTTGCTCTAGATTATTGTACTTGATGCTGACACGATGGAAACACGGATTAGTACTATATGGATTTCTTCATACGATGTTATCCCCTATCACGCCCCGATTCCGTCGAATCGATAGTCGTCCCCCGGGCATGATGCCGTACGAACCTAATTTGCGATCGCACAAGGCATAGTCATAAGGCAATCCGAGACACGAGATCTAAGATAGTACGCAGACAAATTGAATCACACAATAAGTAAAGGAACTTGATTGTTTATTCAGAATGAACATCATTTATAGACTCCGGTACAAGACTCATTGTCGCACGGGCTACAACATGACTCGATTACAAAAGAGTGCCGATAAGATAGTCGTTCCATACATTGCATACATCCCTCAATATAAACAAGTACTCCAGTGACCTGGAAGGGAGGGACGCTGAGTCATCTTCCTTGGACTGTCGAGAGCTTTCAAAATTGGAGTCGCAGAGAGAGAGTCTTCGACGCACGGCCGAAGCTTCAAAAGTCACGAACGTCATCGAGCTAGTTGGCGCGTCCTTCCTGGTTCGCGGGACCTGCAAGGAGCGAGGATCAGCACAGAACACATATACTGGCGAATGGCTAATTAAAATCCAAGCTCTGCATTTGATTCAAGAAGTTTCGTAAATATGTTAGCTAGCTATTTCAATGATCTTTCTAACCATCCTGCTCGATTTGTATGTTAACATGTTTTGAGGCAAGCATATGAAATTATGTAACATTAAGCAACTATCGCATTCATCCCGTGTCCCGTGCACTTGTTAAGCAGTGAAGAAGGGGTGTGAAGGCCACTGGCAATTTCAAGCCATCTCGGACTATAGCTGAGTTAGACGGCGACCCTTTCGCGTCAGGTAGCGAGCCCTGTGCAAAAGTTTCCGTATAACTTGCACCGAGGAAGGGCTGGCGCTTGCTATACACTCGTTCCTCCCGGGCCGAATCGGTCCCTTGGCCTAGGTAACCGTTCGAGGAAACTACACATTGTCGACAAGTTGTCCAATAACCGTTTTTCTTTGAACTTAGTTGATTTGCTCATTTAGCCGTATCGTTGCGATAAACGTTAATCGATTCATTCATTATTTTGCATTGACCAAGTATGATAGTATAAGGCAGCATTTTGCTTTTTCCGAAATCGGCAGTTCGATGACAAGTGTTTTGTAAGGAATCGTGCAACAATTTCTTTGATTCTACACTATTATGACAAGCATTCATTTTTACTTCACATATTGAACTTTGAAATAGAGGGACGAGGAGAAGGAGGTCAGCCACTCGCCTTAGGCTTGCTTCAAGCGAGCGACCAGTTGGCTGCGCTGTCGTCGCCTACGCGATCACCTGCAATCGCATAAGCAACTGATTAGAACACTGTACATTTCAAGGAATTTCGATATGAATGCGAGCTCGAAAACGCGTCACGAAAACCCATCGAAAACATTCACAAAAAGCACATTTACGAAAACGAAAGCCAAAGCCAAATCAAGTGCGGCATGAAAACCAGAGCAACGGGAGGTCTCTACCGACTCAGCCGCAGAGCCAATCCTCGAGGCTCAACCCGCTGAATATGGGACTTGGTTCTGCGGCTGAGTCGGGAGAGACCTCCCGTTGCTCTGGTTTTCATGCCGCACTTGATTTGGCTTTGGCTTTCGTTTTCGTGAATGCGCTTTTCGTGAATGTTTTCGATGGGTTTTCGTGACGCATTTTCGAGCTCACATTCATATCAAAATTCCTTGAAATGTACAGTATTCTAATCAGTTGCTTATGCGATTGCAGGTGATCGCGTAGGCGACGACAGCGCAGCCAACCGGTCGCTCGCTTGAAGCAATCCTAAGGCGAGTGGCTGACCTCCTTCGCCTCGTCCCTCTATTTCAAAGTTCAATATGTGAAGTAAAAATGAATGCTTGTCGTAATAGTGTAGAATCAAAGAAATCGTTGCACAATTCCTTACAAAACACTTGTCATCGAACTGTCGATTTCGGAAAAAGCAAAATGCTGCCTTATACAATCATACTTGGTCTATGCAAAACAATGAATGAATCGATTAACGTTTATCGCAATGATACAGCTAAATGAGCAAATCAACTAAGTTCAAAGGAAAACGGTCATTGGACAACTTGTCGACAAGGTGTAGTTTCCTCGAACGGTTACCTAAGCCAAGGGACCGATTCGGTCCGGGAGGAACGAGTGTATAGCAAGCGTCAGCCCTTCCTCAGCACGAGTTATACGGGAACTTTCGCACAGGGCTCGCTACCCGACGCGAAAGGGTCGCCGTCTAACTCAGCTATAGTCCGAGATGGCTTGAAATTGCCAGTGGCCTTTACACCCCTTCTTCACTGCTTAACAAGTGCACGGGACACGGGATGAATGCGATAGTTGCTTAATGTTACACAATTTCATATGCTTACCTCAAAACATGTTAGCATGCAAATCGAGCAGGATGGTTAGAAAGATCATTGAAATAGCTAGCTAACATGTTTACGAAACTTCTTGAATCAAATGCAGAGCTTGGATTTTAATTAGCCATTCGCCAGTACATGTGTTTTGTGATGATCCTCGCTCCTTGCAGGTCCCACGAACCAGAAAGGACGCGCCAACTAGCTCGACGACGTTCGTGACTTTTGAAGCTTCGGCCGTGCGTCGAAGACTCTCTCTCTGCGACTCCACTTTTGAAAGCTCTCGACAGTCCAAGGAAAATGACTCAGCGTCCCTCCCATCCAGGTCACTGGAGTACTTGTGTATATTGATGGATGTGTGCAATGTATGGAACGACTATCTCATCGACACTCTTTTGTAATCGAGTCATGTTGTAGCCCGTACGGCAATGAGTCTTGTACCGGAGTCTGTAAATAATGTTCATTATCAATAAAGAATCAAGTTCCTTTACTTATTGTGTGATTCAATTTGTCTGCGTACTCTCTTAGATCTCGTGTCTCGGATTGCCTTATGACTATGCCTTGTGCGATCGTAAATTAGCTTTGCACGGCATCACGTCCGGGGGACGACTATCGATTTGACGGAATTGGGGCGTGACATCCCCCTCGGGAGCATCAGATACATCATGTCATATGCGTTTCACTCTCATCATGTATTCTTGTGCTTTCACCATTCATGTGCACTCTCATGATTCATGTACTCTCATGATCACAGAGCCCCTATGTTTATATTCATGTGCACCCATTTATGGACCCCCATGTGAAATCATGTGCAATAACATAACTTGAACGGATCCTTGTGTATTAATTGGGGTACGGGAGAGTATAAATAGTCATGTGGACAATTTCCAAAGTAGTGTAGCCATGTACAACCTCTCATGTTTATTATCAAGCCGTTCACATATCTAGCGTGTACTCTAAATCACTAGTTCACTATAGTTCTTTACTTATATTAGATATTTCATTACAGTCTTCTTTTACTCATGTATACTCTTCAGTATTTTATGTATTTTACTCTATTGCCTGTATTTTATTCCTGTCATGATATGAACTGCGTGAGATGTACTGTGCTCGCTCCAGTCCTGATTTGACCTGTTAAAATATTACAGATGATTTCGAGGAGCTGTGTCCCACCTATTACGGAGCAGGCTTAGACAACACACTTGAGCTGGACCCTCAGAAGGATCCAGTACTTGCTGACGACACTACCCCTGTAGACTAGGCTAGTTCTATTTATTTTATGTTATGATACATTGTATATATGGGAGTTGTACTCTGGATTGTGGAGATGTTATCTTAGTTTCAGCTATCTCTCTGTCTTGTATTACACTCTGTGGATTCTGAGTTTTATCTATTCTATCGTTTCGTACTATCTTCCTTAGCTGTGATTGAGTTGTACTTATTTATGTCACCTCCATTCGGAGTGTATAAACTGTACAGGTACCTTATAAACTGTTAGATGTATGTGACCTAGGACAGCGTTCTACCACCGACACTGCGGCGTAGGCTGGACGTAACCACGTCTCGTGCCCTTACACTGGGTGCGGGTCGTGACAGTGCCACAACTCAGTAGATGCATTACTGACTACATTCACCTTTTGTGCTCCCTGTGAACTCTCTTAGTAGAGACCAGACTTCTTGCTTCCTCTGGCAGTTACCATCGAACCTCTAGAAAGCTTCCACTGACAATTTCTAAAGAGAGTGAAGAAACCCTCCTCATCCAACCTTCCAATCGACACCGTGTAGAAACAAATATCGGGACATGGGTTAGGAATCCAAAATATATTTCCAAGCCTCTAAAACATGAACCAAATAGCCCATAAGGGTACTACGACCATGTGTTTATTTTATCCCTATCTATATAGCTCGTAATGGATCAAATCTCCTTGATCCTCAAATGATCCCCGCCTTGTCGCCTGTGTCGATGTTGATTATTTATTTGACCCACAAAAGGTGAGATCCCAAAGTGGTTATGTCTTAACCATTTGGGTTACAACATTATCTTGGAAGTCTAGCGAAGCATACCCTAGTCGCCACTTCTTCAAATCATGTCGAGCTCATCACCTTTATGATGCCACTCGGGGGTGCGTATAGTTGCGAGCTATCATTGAGAATATTCAGACCGTAAGCGAATTTTTTTCTGTCATTGATATTTCAATGACAATATATATGGACAATGCCACACACATTGACCAAATGAAGAAGGGCTGCATAATGGGAGACAATACCGATCATATCGCACCAAAAATTTTATTTTCTCTAAATGATAGAATAGCAACAAAAGATTGAAGCTAAACATATCCAATCCCATAAAACTTGGCAGACATGTTTAGAAAGTCCATATAGAAGTCACTTTCTAAAAGATCATTCGAGGTATTAGATTTCGAAGACTCTCTGAATTACAACGCTCGTAGTTTGAAATAAATATCAACATTAACTCACTTTTTTTTCGTAGGTTAGATTTTTCCTGTTGTATTTTCTGAATCAATATTTTTAGTGAAGTCTATCTACATTTATACTTTTATACATTCTCATAAACTTACGTTAATTTATTTGATTGAAAACTGGTGATGTTCATTCGTGAAAAATGATGTTGATCGTTTCTGAAGACCGATACAATTTGTATATTAAGTTAGGCATGCTCAAGAGGAAGTGCTGAAGTGTAATTGCTCTTCTGAGTGTGCACAATCAATTAGGAATCATGATCCCTTAAAATCCTCAACTGATCACCTTGATATCCCATCTTGTAGTGACCTTGTGGCTTTATATATAAAGCTACCAATAAATACCCATTTTATAATTACTTGTTCATTTTCTATCAACAAATAACTTTTTTTTTATTCTCTTCTTATATATACCGAAAAACTCCACGTAGTTTTTGGACTTCAAGTTATTTATGTTCGGGCAATGATGAGTCTGGTTTGTGCGATGCGAGGCATCCATAACGTCGGAGAACTGACGAAAAATGGCCACGATCTGAGCTAGTGTGGGACAAATAGGGTGTCCCGTGCATGAAAACTCATCGGCTATGGACGCCTCGTGGGCAGTCGAGGACCGATACCATTCTACAAGGTATAAACGACGGCCGACCACACGGCCCATCATGCGGCGTCCAATGGGCGTCGGGAAGACGTCGTAAGGACGTCGTACGGATAGAACGTGTGGCTGGGCGGCATTGGCTGTCGTAGGCGTCGTGAAGACGTCGGGGACGAAATGAGGCGTTGAGTTGCCGGTGTCGAAAGACGTCGGTCGTCCCAGGATCGGGAGCGCGCGGAGTGCGCGAGGCGTACGTGTGGGACGATGATGAAAAAGTCAGTGCAGACAAGATCCGCACGAAGAGTCCGAAACGACATGACGACCGGCTAAAAATCATGTGCGGGGAGACACACTATTTAACTGAACCCGCACGTGCTGGAAAAAGAAAAAAAGTTATTTATCTTCTAGATCATTGTAAAATGTTCGGTCTTGACCGGGTCATGGGCCGGCCTAACCAGCCCAATAGCAGCCCAAGTGGGAGCTAAGATCAAAACTTACCTGATTCAATTTTAGTGTGAGGGTGAGGGACTCAAAGCGACCCGACCCGACCCGACCAGACCAGACCCGACCCGATCCGATCTCCTCCTCCTCTCCTCCACTTCCTCTCTCTGTACGTATCCGCATAACCCTCCCAACGGCTCAGATCCGTCGGACCGCCATCGGTCAGCTCCGGCCCGGAATCCGACCGGTAAAATTCCAAACTCTCTCTCTCTCTCTCTCTCTCTCTCTGTTCAACTTCCGAGATTTCCACGCCAGCTGTACCTCGTGGTGCCGTGTCGCCTCGGCCGGACACGCACACGACGCGAAACGATACAGGCACGACCGCGCGGACACGGCACAGATTGTCATGCGTCCTAGCGTATTTTCGGAGTGTCCGATGCATGTCCGACACGATGCGTCACTGGCACTGCACCGGATGTTGGTGCTTCTTTAGATCGGCACGATCTCCTCCTACAAGCTATGGATAGGCGTATCCTACTCTATTTTGGAGTGGAGTGTCCACATACCAATTTTCGAGTAATTTGTGATTCCTAGTTGAAAATAACCTTTTGAAGGTGTGTCGATATGGAGAATGGCCACGAATAATGATGATTGGGCTTTGATGTTACGGATTTTGTTGATATTATACTAATTACGAAACTGCTCTTTATGAGGGATTGGTGTATGGTTTGGATGGTGATTGTATCAACTCTTAGTTCTTGGAATTATCCCATTATACTGTAATAATCCATGTAATGGTTCAGGTTCTTTGCAGTTCTGCATATCGGATTTTTATGTAGAACATGTTTTATATGGTTCCCGAGATCTCCTCAGAAGTTTGTTTTACTTTAAGGGTCTGCTTGGATTGAGGGTTAAGAGAGTTAAGTGAGAGGAAGTTAAGTGAGGGAAAAATAAAACCATGCTTGGTTTGAGGGTGGGGATTATGAGGGAGGGTTATAGAGGGTTAAGTCGGAGTTTATTTCACTTTCTTTTGTCCATTTTTTTAACCCCCAAATCGGAGGGTTAATGAGGGGGATTGAGGGGTTTTGTTTAAAAAGTCATAAAGACCCCTTATTTGTTCTATAAAATATCATGATTTTTTTTTTCCATTTTTACTTGTTTTCAACATGTTGCTCCGTAGCTTTCTAATTTGTGAAGATATTTTGACAAGTTCTAATTAAAATTTCAATCAAATTTAATTTTATGACAAATGAAAAGGTTACTTTTGTAACTATCATATTTTTAGCTCAAAACCTCCAATCCAAGCAAGAGTTATTAAACACCCCCTACTTAACTCTCCCTCCAATCCAAACAAGGTTCTATGTATTGACTCTACGCCCCCTCACTTAACTTCCCCTCATTTAATCCCACAACTCTGCTTATTTTTTCCCCTCAATCCAAGCAAACCCTAAATTAAACGTTTCTATTCTCTTCTTCCACAAAATTTGCTAAACATATGAACCTAAAGACATTGCTTGATACTCATAGAAAAAAGTTCCACCAATTGCATTTAGGTAACATGACTAGTCATGTTACCTAAGTTTCAGAGGTTACTCCAAATCCTATTATCTTCCAAAGCCTGTTGCGCTTTCCTGAATTGGTACTTGATGCAATTAAACTTAGGTCATTAAATTGAATGTTTCAACTCGTATACTGGTTTGTTGGTACCACTCCTTTTGTGTTCGAGAACTTGTTCCCGGTGAGTGTTGAATATATTAGGTCGCTATCATGACAACATTTTAGATATACACTAAACGACTATTGCCTGATATGTCAATCACACTACATATTCAGAATTTCATGTTTCTTCATAACATTAGTGCTAAGAAGCTATTTTCTAGTCACACGTCTACCATGATATTGTTTGCTATAATATTTTTCTAGTAGAAAGCTGAACGGCATTCTAATTCTGAAATATTTATCAAACCTGCAACATGCTTTCATTTTTAAGAAAGTTTGTTCTATTTTTCTTTCCATTTAGCGTAATTTCTCAACCATCAATCTCGTAGGTTCTTGGGTTATTTTTCTTTTTCTTTCAGGTGGAACAGAAACTGATCATGGCCGTGGATGAAAGTTATGTTGTAAGTTACTTAAATGAAGATGCCTCACCTACTGGAGAAAGTACTAGTGGCGGTGGAACTCCTCGGGGGGTTCTAACAAGGGTGGAACTTGATGTGGCGTACTCTTCTGAGAAGGCGTTGAACTTAGAGATGCTTTTGATGCAAGTTGAGGATAGATCATGTGATTATTATGCTCTGCCTTTGGAGAAGGAGGACATCTCAAACGAGTCCGTACAGCATGTCTTTGAGTTTGATATTTTGTCTGGAATATTAAACTCAGAGGTCAAAGAGCTTGACAGCTTCATTGCTTCGCTCCGAATGAATATCGCAGATATCGGCGAAAATCTTTCTGAAAATCTTTCTCATAGTGTCGAATCTGAAGAATTTTCGGCAGAAATAAAAGAGAAGTTGCAAGATGCTGAAGATTCTCTAAAGCAGTCACAAGATCTAGTTGCCGATATAAGAACACGGTCAGCAAAGTATGAAAGGGATCTAGCTTTTGGTGAGCATTGAACCCATAAGCTTAGTTCTAGATTCCTAACATTTTTACACCTAATACCATTTCCAATACATTGTTCATACCAATCAGGTACTGTTGCGCATGCCGAAACAGATAGTAATCAACTTTCACCTACAAATGCTAAGTGGAAGCAGCAGAATATGGAGCAACAGAGGCATTATTTACAAATGTTAGAAAAATCTTTGGCCAGGGAGCTGGATCTTGACAAGAAGCTGTCAGATTCAAGATATACTGAAGAAGACCTCAAACTCAAACTACTTTATGCAGAACAGGAAATATATAACTTGGAAGATTCGACAGAAACAATTCTTGAGAGGATGTTTGAATCTGAAAATGCTGCTGAGCTACTTCTAGGAATTTCGAGAGAACTAAGGGGAAAACTCCAGATGGTTCAGTTTCATTTAAATGGTTCACTGCTCCAAGGGAGTGAAATGAGGTCTAAGTTGGAAGAAAGCACAAAGAAGTCATATGAAAGATCTTCGACAATTAGTGGCGCTGAATATGATGGTCTCCCAGTTTTGCAGGCAAATAGTCTAAAAGCTGATTTGCAAGAAGCTCAGGATACATACAGTCTTGCCAGTTCTGAAATCTTAAGTTTGAAAGATAAGGTGAGCACCTTAGAGCACCAGCTAAGAGAATCTGGTGCTCTCCTGCAGTTAAGAGAAGTCTCAGCTAAAGCAAGTGAAGAGCAACAGAGTACATCTCAAACTGAACACAGTGAGATGGAAAATGCTATTTGTCGTCTCAAGGAAGATATCTTGAGATTAGAAAGCAGGGTTGAGTGTGCAGAAACAAAGTGTACACTGTTAACTAAAACTAACTTGGAACTTAATGAACAGCTAGGTCTTCTTGAAAATAATGGGACGACGAAGAAGGCAAATTTTTTAGAGAGGAAGCTTAAGGAATCAGATAGTCAGTTAGAACATGCAAGGGCATCTGTTGAAGCAATTGAGGAGCAGCAGGGTATGCTATATTCTGCACTGAATGATATGGAGCAATTGATTGAGGATCTCAAGGGAAAGGTTTCGAAAGCTGAAAGTAGGGCTGAGAATGCTGAATCTAAGTGTACTCTTCTTACTGAAACAAATTTGGAACTAAACGAAGAGATGGGTTTTCTAAGGAGTAGATTGGAATGTTTGGAGGCATCTTTAAATCAAGCAGATGATTCAAAGATGGCTACTGCTAAGGATATTGGTATCAGAACTAAATATATTGCCGAGCTTGTCATGAAATTAGCCTTGGAAAGAGAGCGTCTTCAGTTACAGGTATTCTAGTTTTGAAGACTTTCATATCTGTTAATTGTTTGCACTAGCTTACTTGGGAGATCAAAATGGTTTCCTTAATTGGGTACTTGTTGCTTTTCATGCATGATATGGGTTATCTGTGACTGCACCTTACTATACGCAAGAATACTTTTGATTAATATTGCCAATTACTATCTAACCTGTTTTAGTAGTAAACCTAAGATTCTAAGAGCTAATATCTAGGAAAAGTAGATGCTATCAAAACTACAGCTGTCCAAAAGATGAGCCTAACTGAAATGAGAATGCATGAGTGGCTACATCGAAACAGGATGAGAAATGAGTCCACCATTCATCGGAAGTTGGTGATGCTATCAGTTGAGGATAAGATGAGAGGAAATTGTCTAAGATCATTTGGACATGTAGAACGAATGCCAGTAAATGCAACACTTAGGAGTGATAGGATCTTGGTTAGGAAGCACATTCATTCCAGTGACATGTCCGTGTCATTTCTATGTCAAAAGACGGGACAAGGCCACTTCGAAACATACTAGAAGTCTAGAACATGCCAATTTCTATGCATGTGTCGCTATGTCCATATTACGTTATCTTGAATTCATCACCGTGAATCCTAGATCTTAGTTAAAGGAGCTTCTATAACTAGACAACAACGACAACAAAGCCTTTATCCCATAATTTTGGTAGTCGGCTGTATGAATCCTAAATCCTTTCCTCCATTCATCTCTGTTAACGGTTATCCCCCCACCCCCCCAGTAAAACTAACAAAAAAATATAACTTCTTTAAACCCTAAATCCAAATTTGTTTAGACCTACCTCTAGTCCTAGAAGCTCCTTTAACTATATCTTATCGCTCTTTTCGGGAGCATCTATTGGTTTATGTTGCACATATTCGAACAATCTAAGATGATTTTCTTTCATTTGTCCTCAATTGGTGCTCTCTAACTACCCAGAATACACTCATTTTTTTATTATTTCTTTCAATGTATTGTCACTCATCCATCTTAATATTCTCACTTTTGCTGCACTAATTTTTTGGACATGTTGAATTTCTTAATTGTCCAACACTCTGATCTATAAATCATGTCTTGTCTTATAACCGTTTTATAGAATTTTTATTTCAACTTCAAAGGTATTTTTCGTTCACAAAGTACCCGAGAAGAACTCATTTCAACCATCTTGTTTAATTCTATACATGGCATCCTTTTCAATCTCTCCGTCATAATGAATAATTGATCATAATTAACGAAAGTATCACTCCTAGGTATGTGTTTTCCATCTTTATGTACTCTCCTTTTATTTTTCTTTGCCTTTGGTTGAAGTTACATTCCATATACCCTGTTTTTGTTCTATTAATTTTAAAATTCTTAGATTCCAAAGTCTTTCTCTCCACACCTCTATTTTAACATCTAACCATTCTCTAGTCTCATCGACCAACATAATATCATCAACAAACATCGTACACCATGGAACTTCCTTCCAGATATGCCTAGTAACTCATGACCTCCTCCCGGATATGCCTAGTAACTCATTCATAACTAACATGAAAAGTATGAACATAATGTTGATTCTTGATGGAAGGCAACGATAATAGGAAATTCTTTGCTATCTAATCTAACGGTTCACACGGTCGTCGTAACTCTGTCATACATACATGTTCTCTATCATTAAACCAAGTCAATAAAACCGTATATAAATCCCTTTTTTTCTTTCTAAATATTTTTAATTAATCTTCTTAACAAGTAAATAACTTCTATAGTAGATCTTTCAAGTATAAAATCGTATTGATTGTCTGAAACTCTAGTTTCTTTTGTTAATCTCTGCTCAATACTCTCTCACATAGTTTTATGGCATGATTCTAAGCTCAATTCCTCTATAGTTGTTATCACTGTTGTTTCTCCCTTACTTATATATATAGGTACTATGATACTAGCTCTCTTTTTATCGAGCATTTTCTTATTCCTTAGGATCAAGGTTCTAAACGGCGGTAGGCGGGTGCACGTCGAAGAGAGTCTGCCTACCGCGTAGGCCGTCTAGGCACTGCCTAGGCGATTGGTACATTTTGGACTTTTTTACTATTTTTGTTGTTTTTTGCATAATATGCATATTTTAAGGGTGTTCCATGCATAACTAAGTTGTAGAACGAAAGTTTATGAAGTTTACTTTTGTAAAAGTGAACCATAGGCCCATAATACTTGTAAAATCTTTTGGCCAAAACATCTTGTTAGGTATTGCTCCACCTAGGCGTCCGCCTACACCGTCTCACCTCCGCCTATGTCATCAAATATTCGTTGGCCGCCTACTCTACCGCCTAGGCGGCCGCCTCAACCGCTATTTAGAACACTGCTTAGAATTTTGTTGAATAAATTAGTATGCCATATCAATTATTTTTCACCGAAGTATTTTCGAACCTCAAAAGGATTATGTTCTCCGCTACAAAGATTACAAATAAAGGAAAACATGTATTGAAGTAGATGAATTAGAATTCTTCAACAAGAGCTTAAAATAATCTCTACGACTTAAAATTTTCTTGAAAAATGTATAGGTGGAAGCCTTGTCATCACTTTGTTCTGTTGACGAGTAAAACTTGATATTTTGTGTCGACCCGTAAATTCCTCTCGGATGCTTCGGAATTGACGAAGGCTCTTCAGGAAAGACCGATAGCTCGATATCAAGCTTATAAGTTGCTAGCAAAGTGATTGTTGTAGTGCTTTGAAAAGCATAGAAAAACTCTCCACTATCTCTTTAATAGCCAAAGTAGGGTCGGGGGCCTTCCTTTATTCAGCCCCTAGGGGGCTATTTATAGAGTTTAGGGTATTGCAGCTCCTTCGGCGAGGCTGAAAACTGGCTCAACAACCTTTAAAGCCCGCAAAGTAGCTATTCATCAGGCCAACTCGCTAATATGCAGGGCTCAACGGCCTCCAAAGCTCTTAGTGGGGCTAGCAGCGGAGTTACTGTTATTCCACTCCCAAAGAAAATTTAGGGAGAATGACAACCCACTAAGAACATGGATTATTACACCCTAGATTACCGCTTAATGGAGTGGAAATAGGTCAAAAGACCTATACCCACTATCTGCTCAACGGAGTTAGCGTCTTGCCATGCTGGATGGCCATATGGCGAGGCTAGCCTAGCTGGCTTACAAGCTCGCTTGAACATCAGAGCTAGCAGCCAATATCTGAGCTAGCCAACTTGGCACAAAAGCTTGCTTAGACAGCGGGACTAACCTGTTTAGCCAATTTGGCTTGCGAGCACGGTGACAAACTAACGTGTTGAACACAAATGTGTCGATTACAGGAGCGAGCCAAATCCCCTTAGGGATAAGCCCAAAGGCTGAGATAATCCAATAAGGAGAGCACCCGGAGGCGAGCAATGATCCAATTAAGGATGTAAGCCCGAAGGCTAAGAAATCCAATTATGGATATAAGCCCAAAGGCTAGCAAAGTTTGATCACGAAGCTCGCGAACTTGTGCAATGCTTGAGCTGACTGTCGTGGCTTCCAACGGCTTGTACATGCTGAATTGTACTCACCAGAGGACTGTTTGTACACTGGTTTGCACCCATGGTTTCTGCTGGACTGTGAACAAAGGCGGGTTGTTCTTGTGCATGCAAGGAGTGTGCACCCTGTCGGAACTGCTACTAGAAGGCAAGTACAGCAGGGCTGCTGCTGGACTGCTTGGATGCTCCCTGGACAGTAGGGGCTGCTCAAGCGCGCACGAGGAACTGCTCACAGTGTCTGGACTGCACAGGGGCTGGCAGTGCTGCTACCGGCTGGACAATGGGTGGCCACGGGCTGGTATCTGCAGCGGGGGCTGCACACGCATGCCCCTGCAGTGGGTGGATGCAGCAGGAGGCTGCTGCCTAGGTGCAGGCTGCTTGTAAGGGTGATGATGGTGATGATGATATTGATGGGTTGAATGAATGACCCCCTTCAATAAAAAGTCTCTTCTAGAAGGCTGCTGCCTAGGAGGAAGTAGTGGTGATTGATTGTAGGAGCAGTGGAGTGATGGGTGGTTGTCTTTTTTTTTTTTTAAGTGTAGAACATATTATCATAAGGACCTGCCACTTTTCTACTTTTCAGTTTCTGTAAAGCATCCCTAGTTTCATAAATTCTAACCGTCCTGATCTCAGTTAAAGGAGCTACTATAACTAGGGCACACCTAATTGAACTTTAATTGAGTCCTTGATAAAGGGCATGACATTTGCTAATGTTATGACCTTAGTCGGATTAGAATGGAAGAGAAGGATATTATTGCTGACTCCAAAATTTGGGGATAGAGGCTTTATTCTTGTTTAGTATGAATTTTTTCAGATGATTAAGATTCCTTTCCTTTTCTTCTTTTCTTGTTGCTTCACAAGAGCTAATCTCATTTCTTCTTAACATCCTACTCGTCTAATACCTTCGACTATAATCTGTTTTCCCATATCATATTAAAATGTATGGTTATGTTCTTTTCTGGTTCGATACAACTCTAATTTTTTTCATCATCTTAAAATCAAACTTTAAAAGCACTAAAAATCTGGAAGAATGCATTTTTTTTATAAGCCACTGCTCCTGAAAGTAAACTTTGATTTAACCTAATAGTAACTATCTCTAAGCTCAATCTATAATCATGATCTAATACTAACTATATCTAAGCTCAATCTGTAATCATGATCTATCTTCAGCTAAAATTATGACATGCAGCCCCAGCTACACGTATATACTCCTCTTAATGTCCTTTTGGGGGACATACCAGAAATATGAATCATGATTGAAGATTGTGTTTCAACTTTCAAGTATGTGATGTTTGCAGATTTCTGTTCACGGTTTTCTATAATAGGAATACTTCTGACTATTGCATTATTTGGATCCCCAGCAGCAGCCAATATCTCGTACTGCCAGTTGGGGGAGCAGGGGGGAGGGAGGAGGGCGGGCTGCAGGAGATATTGTCAATATCTCATGCAACCCCCTATTTGCATGGGCTAGCACGATAGTGCTGCATGAAGTCAGAATCCTTGCAAGTTATGCCACTTGCTCCCCAACCTTTTTTGTTACTTACTCCCTAATTGATTCTAGTTATATACTTGAAAACTGTTAAAACTCAGATTTTTTTCTTAAAGCCATTTAGGTACTGGATGCTAAAACTTTTCAGCTGTTAAGAATCCCAACTTTTCTACTTTTCATCACTTCTCAAACACTGATCCCGTCTCTACTTGAAATCCTAGTCTCCTAGTACATCCAAAGCTGACCCCTATTTTCCTGTATATACCTAACCCTCCAATTATTTCCATTGTTTGCTCAGCCACAAGTGTAACTACTAATTATGATATGCTATTTTTTAAAATGAAGATTCATACTCTAAAAGCTCTATCTGGAAGATCGTTTTTGTTTTATGTAGCGTTTTTTGTCACGTCCCGTGTCCGCATGATCGGATATGGCTTGTGATCGCGTCCGGCCTACACCGCAACGGTAGTGAGCTGTCTAGACCTCAATAATCATTTATCAATATCAGAAATTATCACAAAACATTACACTACCCACTCATGCACGCGATCACCACAATCCATAATAGTCTTTTGTACATAATACATGTCCATCCCATCCCGGAGACAAATTCGATAAATCCTAATATACAACATGGATAATACATCAATGATCTAAACTAATCTCTAAATCCTCCATGCTAGTCTGTCATCACATGTAGACAACGATCCAATCAGAAAAGGAGCAAAGTACATTCCCATATAAATGTTGCACCATACAAAATAAAGCAAAAAGAGTATAGAAAACTGAACCAGACAATGTAATGAAAACTGTAATGGAATGCAACCTGCAACACAAACAATCATGAGAATAGACTATGAAACAATAATAATCAAGCTAAAATCCTATGTGAATTGAAATGTCATTTTCAATATGTGGCCGGCTAAGGCTAGGTTCAGACTTGGTCAGGTTCGAACATACGTGCGGTGCATGTCGAACTATGATTCGTACAACACAATGGTTTAGCCACATATTTACTTAACATTTTTCCTCCCCATGGTTCAGAAATCAGAGTCAGAATCAGATTCTGAATCAGATACATATCAATGATGCAGAATCAAGTACAATAATCTCATCATGTCAGAGACGTATCTCAATATGCAATGTACAATCAGAGCCGTTGGGTGGACGGTTTGAGTATCGAGCCACGGCTTATATATATATATATATATATATATATATATATATATATATATATATAATTTTATCCTCTCTCCCCTTCTATAGTTGTTGTTGCATTTTTCTTCTTCGGTCAATTAGAGAAATGAAGAGAGGTTTAGGTTTAACACTCAGAAAGGGTTATGTTATATAGGTTCAGGTGCAAGTATAAGTTAACCCAGTTTTAAAAGAAAAACCAACACATGCCTAAACAATACTTGGGTCGAATTCGGCCCTTTCTTATTTTGAGTTCACTGTTGAACTGGGTCTAAGCCTTGTCCAGAACGTATCTTGGTCGTATTCGGCCGTATCCTGGTGTATCATGTTGTATCCTAGCTGTATCCAGCCGTATCAGTGTCTAGTATGAACTGGACACGGGAACGGATGCCTATTTGGTGTGTCCGTGCAACATAGGTCACTAGCCTAACCGAAATGTCCCAAGTCCAATTGGACAATCCTTTGACTTGGAACCCCTTTGGCGAGTTGACAAAATACTAATGAATTTATATGGTATAATCAAACATTATATAATCAAACATTATATAATTTACTAAGTCAATCACATGACATTATCATAAAGAATGTAATCAAAATGACAATTATGTTAGATATAACTTTATTTATTTGAATCATATCCAAATCCAATAGTAAATTTATAAGATTACATTAACATAAACACCCATCCATAGATAGAATTGGCTTAAGGGCATAAATGTCAACGTATGGATCCATGATTATGTTGGTCTACCCGTTGTTCTAGTAGCTCCTAAAACTCGTTACTCCTAACCTGTGCAACTCTTACTAGGACCTATTACTCTTTGTTAGACATATCTAAGCTGTCTCAAATAATTTCCCCTCATCTTATCCCTGGTTGAAGCTAACTCTGACTTTCCATGAATTCGCTCGTTTCGTTTCTATCTTTCATTGCATAGCTGCTCATTCTTTGCAAGGTTCTCAGTTCTGCTAAGCTAATGTTTTTGAGACATTGTTTCTAGATCTCTAACATTCTGACTTATAAAGCATGTAGCGATTTTCTACAGTTTTCTTTTCAGTTTCAAGGGTATTATCATCATAAAGAGGACCTTTCCTTTTCAATCACCCCTTCAATTCAATGAGCAAAATCCACTTTAATCTTCCGATAATGATGAATGATTGATCCTTACTGATGAAAACGCTCGCTTTTGTGCTCTTACCTACCTATTGGCTGTTGATTGAGGTACCCTTCGTTGCCTTATAGTTTTGTACTTTTGTTATTTGCATTGTGTATGCTTGTTATTATTCTACTAATTCTATCAGCCATCCAAGTCCTACTTCAATCAAACCATTATTTATGTTTGTCTACGACATGACCTTTCTCATCAGGTTATGTGCCCAGGTTCTATTTGTCATATTTCATACTGGAATTTGGGGAGATCTACCAGTTTGGCACCCTGTGGTTATTTTGCAGGAATAATTGTTGCGTGCTAATGTTGCTACTTACTCTCATAATAATTATAATCCTATTGTTTTGAGATAAATTTATAATCCTAAGTTGAAGCAATTGGGTGGTAGATAAAGTTATGCATCAATATATTCATCACTCATTTGTTTTTTTCTATTTTCCTGAAAAGATCAGTGTATAACTTGTTAAATTTTACGTGCTTTCCTATGGTTGTTGCTCATAGCACGTCCATTCTTGTACGTCATGCAAGACACATGGATGCATGTCATAGACTTAAATGTCTTCTGTTGGAGACTACTCCTTATTCATTGTTTTCATATGCAGATACGAGTACTAAATGAAAAGAACAAAATCCTAGCAAAGAAATGCTTGAAAATAAAGGATCAGGACCCTGTTAATACAAGTCACAAGGAGACTGAGAATGAAAAGGAATTTAACATCCACCAGTCGCCAGAAGACACATTAAGAGAGACTGCAACTACAAATTTCCTGGTGCGCACCCTTTGTCTCTCTCATTTACTACATACCTTAGATTAAGTTGTGCAAATTTAAATTGAGAAGTACTCTCTTTTTCTGCCTTGACAGTTTTGTCACTATCAGGGTACGTCAATTGTTATTCATGAAAGGCCTAAATTTAGTGAAATGATCTCACTGATCTTTTATATTGAAGCTGCTTCTGTTTAATTTGTCCATTTTATTACTGTAACAATTGCATGAAGAACTTAACCTGTCATCATATCCATCATATGCACACTATTGCACGCCTATGAATCTTATATAGAAAATCTGCACCTGCACACATGAACCTTTCCATGTACTTCCATTTTGTTAATAGTTTCAACTTTCTTTGGTAAAGGTGGACTTCACATTTATGCTAAAATTTTGACTTCTGTAAGCATAATTCTGCAAACTTTGGGACATTGGATGTGTGCATGGTGATGACTAGTATATGTCACATTCAAGACGTAACAGACTAAACAATACGATGCGTAGCGTTACAATACACACTCTTTCTGGACGAAAATTTACAAAATTACACTTTAATACTAGAGTAGCATTTGTAAGATTTAAAAGGAAAATCAACCTATAAGAACAAGAAGGGTGTAGAAGATGGAAGATCCTCAAGCAATCTTAAGGTTTTGAAATCCAAAACTCTCCTCTGCCACTCCTACATGAAAGTTGAGACCAGCTAATGAGACTAGTCAAAGGATGGCAGAGTAATGCAGGAGGCCCTGCTGTAAGAGGGAAAAACCTTGGACAAAGGAGGATAATTTTCTCAAAAATAAAGAAGAAAAGAAAAAACCAAAATCAAAATCAAACTGGGAGGGCCACCCTAGCAAAGGGGGAGAGCTTTTCTTGTAGCTTTGGGTAGCTTTTCTTGTTCTTTTGTGTGAATGTACTTTCTATATCAACTTCATCTAACTTGGCATAAACCAATTTATTGGTTTCTGCATGTCCCTGACTGCCTTCTACATTACCTTTATTCCTAGTTACAGAAGTTACAAATTTCTGCTGTTCATGCTATTTGGCCCACAGAAATTCCAGTTATATTGGGAAATATCAAATCCAACTCTTGTATATGAAAAATATGGGATTGGATTTCATTATATGGGTGAACTCTATTCCATGAAATCTCTCACATGACTATCACGTGACCGATAATTTCACCTCTCAAACTTAAAGATGACCATACCATTAGAAACTCATCAATGCTCAAGGGGCAACCTCACTTCTCAAATTGAGGTCTCTGTATCCGTAATTCAAGTTGAGCAAAAACGTGGAAAGAATTGGAAGTGGAACTCACTGAATTATTGAATGCCAACTAAACACATATAATTGAAATTTCTTACAGGATTCTAGTTTCATTAACTATGACAATACATGAAAATCCATCTCAAAGAAATCAAACGAACTGAAGAAGTTACTTTTCCCCTATCTCTAATGATCGCTACTGGAAGACATTCGTTAGCTGGTAGCTCTAAGAAAGTCCTTATGTTGGTCTGTTAGCTAATAAGAAAGGCTACTAAGAAAGTCCGTAAACAATAAAGGCGAATGAACTTTAGAGAGAGGACTTCAACCAAGCAATAAGCCAAGAGCCTGCTCAGAGAAGTTGGTATATTAACTAGTAAAACGGCAAAAGAGAATTTATTTAAAGTAGAAAATGAACAATCTAGAGCATCTTAAGTGAAGTTAAATTCAGGTTAAGTTGGCTAAAGTTCTCTCATTAAATACCTATGGGTCCTGTGTTCACGATAATCAAATATGGGAGGGACACGGTTCGTAGTATCAGAATCGGACCCTTCCTATGAGTATAGGTATCGGCAGCAGAGTATCGATTTTTTTTGTATCAGAAAGCAAATAATTATTGATAAATTATTAAAATTTAGAAAACATATTTTATACATTTAGACATAATTTTAAGTATTTTTTATATTATTTTTTAGTAGTTTTGAAATTGAATGAAATAGTAGTCACCCTTACCGATTGACTTACTTGTGATTGATAGGGGCGGATCCAGGCCTTCATTAGCCCACCCCAAAAAATAAAATCTCTTCTTCTTTTTTTTCATATGATTTTTATTTTTGATTTTTTTTTTAGGAATTAGCCTCCACCAGCCCACCGTAATCCAGTCTAGTCCACCCCAACTTATGTTTCTGGATCCGCCCCTGGCGATTGATAAATTTTCTTCTTTTACATTCTTTTACAAACTTACTATGCTTTTACACCTTTGATGATTGGTCATTTTTGTACAATTTTCTTTGCCGAATTGATTAAAAAGAGACCCACCCCCCAATGTTGGTATCTGTTAGTATCAGTTACGATCGAGTATCGGATTGGGACATACCAAACCATATCGGTATCGGCTGATACTGTAAACTATGGATATTATATAATAGCACTTAACAAACTTGACCCATTTGGAATTATTAATCTGAGTCTCAATTTCAAACTGATACCCATGCCAGTGTTGATATATACATTGCCAGCATAACTGGGTTATCTATATATCTATCTTATATTTTACCTTAACTCTAAGTATATGTTTATTTTCAGGTGGAAGAGTCAATTACTACTGTGTCGGCTTCTGAGAGGTGCATAGAGAATAACAGCTCATCAGAGGGCTCCGTTGGTGCAGTTTCAAGTTCTGAGACAGTGAGGACGATAGAAGCAACACAGCTGAACTCAAAGTCCCTTGTCATTACTGTTCTTGTTGTCTTACTTTCAGTTCTCGCTATCTATGTATTTCAACTATAAAGTGGGAAGTGAGTTAGCTTAGGGTTTCGCTATTCTAGTTTTTATCCACTTCATCCCAGGTTGCTCCTTTGTAAGGTGCCATTTTTGTGTAGTACTCTTTCGATTGTTTTGTAAGTTTGCAAGTTTGAAGGTATAATGTAATTTCATAAGAAACCTTAACCATTATCCTCGATATCTAAAGACAAATTATAAGGGTACTACAAAAATTGTAAGGGCACTATAATTTTGACTCTCTTGTGCATATTTAGGACTGTCAAAAAAATTTCAGTCCTTGTTATTTTAGGACTGCCAAAATTTTGACAATCCTGATTTTATATGGACTGTCAAAATTTTGGTATTCTTGGATATGCACAAGATTGCAAAAATTATTTGACAGTCCTAGATATGCATTGGTCTGTCAAAAGTGTGTTGTCTTCTAGTAATTTATGTAGTGTCTTTAACATTTGACTTCCATAAACATTGACTTCCATAAACGTCCATCGACCCCTGAAATGAATAGCATGTTTGAAAGAACACAAGTATGGAATGGAAACTATTTGGCTAATGTCTTGCTTTTGACACTAAATGGGGTCCCAGATTAGTCCAAGCTAGCCTTAAGCTGTGGAAGACATGGGCGAAATCCCTGTGATACTAAAGTATGAATACAAATTGTCAAACCCTTTGTTTGTTAGCTTTGTCCATTAGAAAATATATAACGTTCCTTTGTTTGCATACTCGGCTTTTCTGCTTAGTTAGACCTTTACTGAAATTCTCGAGGAGGTGAAGGGTGATTGTTAGGGTTGGTCAAGAGTGCTAGGGAAACACACGATCAGCAAAAAGTGGTTCCGTGTCCAAGTTGCATCCTATCATACAAGTATTAGGCATGACACAAACACCACTCTAGGACATATCACATGCAATCAATGCCTAGTCTTATCATGTCATATTCATATCCTTACAAAATAGGTTGAGAATGAGTTATTTTGCCACAGGAGTTAGAAATCTGATGCAAGCATAATCCATTTGTTAGCAGAGGCTGGACTAGTAATCTCATTAATATGATTCTCCAGATTAAGTTTCAAAAATTACAAGATTTTGAATATGCATAATCCAATATGACTACTGAAAAGAAACTGTTTGGACATTTTGTCCGCAGAAATAACAGAGTGGGCATTTGCAACTGCTCCAACCAAAGCTGTTTGGACGCCAATATTAACCTCAAAATGCAAAAATTAAAACTACCGAAGTGCCCGTAAATTTGGTTCAGGATGGAAATGTCACATTTAAAGATACTGCGATTCAACTGTTACATCAAACTAAACACAGCCCCAGCATGCTGGAATATCTACTTTGAGCAAAATCTTGTGAACGAGAGAATGTCATGATTACCAAAATGTTGCTGATTATTCAAGAAGACACTTACAATTACATAATATGAAGAAATAACAAAAAAAAAATCAGAAAAGAAGAATGTTTCTCTTACAAGAAAAAAAAATTACTACAAAAATCTAAGAAGCTAATGTTCTCTATACCTGCAGAAACTATAGACCGCAGTCTAGAACGCAATTGAAGGACACATTTACTGTAGGACACTATAGGTAATTAGTTGAGGGGGAGAAAGAGTAACGAAAGGACAATAGGAACAAAAGAGCGACCAAGTAATCCATTAGCTATAGCTGCGCATACTTTGTGACAAGCTACCTTTAGAAGAATTCTTTAACTAAGGAACTAAGTGAGCCTCTCTCAAGTGAGCACGTGGCCAGGTTTCAATCGACGGTGTGCTTGAAGGTGTTTGCGCTTTTTAACTCATCCAACTCCAAGATAAGGGCATATTTATTGAACAACCACAATGCCTATGTGACATATTAAGGAATAAGCAGCAACTAATACTGCAATGTTTTGAGCCCCATTTGCTGCTGCTCTTGTTAATTATATGCTTAATGGCTCTTGCTCAGGATCCCTCTCCTTTAGTGATGTCCAATCTTGAGATTCTGCAATAAATTATACACAATGAACAAAATATCAAGATAAAAATGACACATCCTTGTTTTCTCAAAATGAAAATGGCAACAGTGAAAAAACAGCAAGATAAAACAATACATCCATGTTCTCAAAATGAAAATGGTAACAATGAAGAAACGGTAAAGATAAAACAACGCATTCATGTTATCAAAATGAAAATGGCAACGGATGAAAATGCATAACTTCAACTGTTATTTTGACAATTTCAGATATTTCATTTTCTTGAATTGATGGATTTCAAAAAGAAAATGAATGGAATATGAACACATAAATGTGCATCCTAGATACTCCTAGGAGTAGAATATATCCACAAAGTTTGCAACCTTGTTTTAGGAAAAATAGTTTCTTGAAATCATGGTATATGTGTGGACCGGCATTCCAAAGTTCAAAACATATGACGAGTCTGAGAAAGAGGTGATCTACCAAATTTCATTCATATAAATTAGGCAAAATTATGAGGCAAACTGAAACAAATATATGACCTAGACTGATTTTGGCATGCAACAGGACATTGTGTTTTTAGCTACAGATGGTCAATATCAACGATGACCACGAGTCCCTTTACCAGGAACCCAATTTCCACAGGTCCCAAAGTGCCACTTATAACTGCTTTACTAGTTTCTTCCTTTTAATCAAGGACTTCTACTTGTTTCTTCTTAAATACTATAAGAAATTCTGTCATGATCAATTTCTCTTGCTACCAAGAAGCGATGGTTGGTGGTGGGTCAGATTCTTTGCTACCAAGTAACCAAAGGTTGGTGGTATGTGGTGGAAAAACACGATATGAGGTATATCTTTGGTAATATCAGATGATGATCTTGGAAAAGAACAAAATCAAAGGCACAAGGCGCATTAAATAATAAGGAATGGGAAAACTAAGGGTCTGATATTAGAACACAAATCTGCTGAAGAACAACATTAAGAGGTACAAGGAGATATTAATAATGAGGATATTTAGGTCTGATATTAAAATTAAGATTGACCTGCTAAAGGAACAAACTTCAAAGGTACGAGAAAGTTTAAATGATGAAATTACTCTGCTCAGGCAAGCGGATAGGCTTGCACGCATGCAAGTAAAAAAAAAAAACAAAGTCACGGCCATCTTCTACACATTGCATAAACTTGCAAGATTTGGAAGTAAGGTTGCAATGTTACAAGAAATAGCATATGAAGACTGAGAAATAAGAAACATTTCAGAAGCTCAATCATATTATGATAAATAAGTCGAAGAAATGAAGTTTTGCATAACCAAACTAATATAATACATGTAGGTCGAGGTTTAAAAATATAGTGGTCTTCCTCAAGGCCCTAAATTGTTGACTTATTACTGACGGCATATATATACGAGTTCAGAAATGAATAAATGAGTATTAAACTTACTTGATTTGTGGATGTCAGCAACCACCATTAGTCTCCTTTGCAGAACAGAAGCCATGAAAAGGAAAATAGAGCACATGCCAAACATGATGGTGATGGGAAACACATTTACCTTCAAAACAGTATTCAAACATTCATAAGAGAAGCTGACTGCGGTGCATAACATAAACATTGGATTGTTATTTGGGTGATAATGCAAGAATGTTGTCCTTCAGACAACAATGTTGGTTGCAATAAGAAAGCTTAATTGGCAAATATTGCAGCAAATCACTTCCATGTAACAAAAAGCTAATCCTTTTGATCTTTAGGGAAATATCAAAACTATTTTGTGAAGTTCCAATTATGCTATAATATGCAACTATAGAACATAAATTTTTCGCAGTAGCATGTACCATTGGGTATTCGGAAAAAATAAGGGTAATTTTGATGAGAAAGAAACCGATATATATACATTGTTGGTGGAAGATTATATACATTCGAAATAATGGTATTAGATCCAACACATGTATTGCTATGAAAACACAAATTCCAAGGCTTAAGTATTGACAGGCTTGAAAAGATAATACTATAAGAATGTCCCGCAAGATGACGGTGAAGTAGGTTTTATACATAAACAGGAAAGCTTCAAATACTTCTATATAATAAGACATACCTGTTAAAATGAAAATAATGAATATAAGTGTTGGATATTTGTGATGATCTTTTATTGATAGTCTCTTGTCTATATATAGCCTTACAATCCACCTCATTACATTAAATCCTCTGTGGAATATCCTGTGGCATATTCTGTCATATCAAATATACCAACAGGATATTCCAATATACTTATTCTAATACCAAATATACCAACATTACATTAAACCCTCTGAGGAATATTATGTGGTATATTCTGACATACCAAATATACCAACATGATATTCCAATATACCTATTCTAATACCAAATATACCAAGAATAAGAAACAACAAGCATTCATCTATATGCATATGCATGTGCATATTTTCAGCAGATGCACATAAGATGCTTGAGTATAGGATTGCAAACATTCTCATTGGAATTGTCATCAAATTCATGAATTAGATTTGTATACATATGTGATCAATCTAAAAAAGTTATGTTTTAATATCCATGTTTTAAAGGAATATATTGGTGTTAATATTATTAAGAAAAATAAAATGGAACCATATTATAGTGGGAAGAGATTGTACAGAGTATGCTTACATTGTAAAGCACAATGCACACAAAAATGTTGAGGGGAATGCGGAAGAAGTTCATGATCGTACTTCTGGCCTCCTCAGGAATGTACTGGGATCGCATTTTCATAATAGATGGCCAAAAGATGCCCACACATGCCTCAAAGGTACAAAAGCCGAGTAGTTGGATACAACCGGCCAAAGAGATGCTCCCATTTTTCTCTGAAGAAGGTGGTACTAGGAACTATTTCACATCATTAGTCAAGTCACAGGCTGATCACATATAAAAGTGTTTAAGGGTAGCAGTAAGGACACTTACTGTGGTAAGAACGGGAAGGAGAAGAGTGAATGCAGAGATTGCAAAAACAATCTGCATATAACTTTCAACTTTAAGTGAAGCATGGGACATCAACCGAGATGCAATGGAGCTTCCCAACATCGAAGACAACATAAAGGTCGCGAAGATAAAACCATGAGGAATGTCCTCGTTATTTGGGCTTAAAGCAGGAATCCATAAGAACACAAAGGTATACATAGAGCCTTCAAACAATGACTGTATCGCACCCAGTAAAGCAATTTTCTCATCTGCAGTTATGTATATTGTTCATATTGATGTTTGATAAGCAGGTATGATGAAGTGCTCCTGACACACATTTAATAAAGACAATGCTTACTTACCCGAAGCAATGGCTAGTGCTGCACCCTTGAACTGAGTAACTAAATCCTTGTTCTCAGAAGGATCTCCAAAATTCTCAGTCCATGTTGATAATATAATTGCCATGCCAATTGCAAGGAAGCATGCAGCAGCATCAAAAGGGGCTACTGGGCCGAAACCCAAGTTATCCATCAACATGTTTGCAAACAAACCAGCAACAATGGCAACTAAACCATTGCCAAGGAAGATAGCTTTTGAGAAAGTTAAGGACAGCCATTGTGGTTCAAAGCCCCTCTGTAAAACAGTGATAGACAAGATTATCAGAAATAAAGAATATGAAAATCGGTACCATATGCATGAAGATAACATGTAGCATCCCCAAGTAGCAATTTAGGAGATGTAGTGAAATTCTAGACCAATTCAATGTTCATCTCTATTCAATGTTGTAGGTTGTTGTATTATACATTCTTAAAAGCAGGTAATAATCACAATTCACAAAGTATACTAGCAATGCGTATTAAACAAATTCACTTAATCAGAATTTGGTGTGTCCTAGTGTATTTTGGACCGTCTTTGATACTACATGGACACGGCTCAAATTTTGGGTATGTCATGCTTCCTAGTTATCCCATTTTTGTGTCATGTCCCTCGTGTCTTAATATATATTTTCACCCATGTTTTTTTTGCTTAAGTTCTCCTAGAAGCACTTAAAATTGTCTTCTTGCCAGATCAACAATAATCCTTAGTTACTATTTAAGAGACTATTGAAAAGAAAGGGGAGGGGGGGGGGGGGGGGGGGGGGGGGGGGTGTAGGGGAGAGCAGCCCATGAATCACATAACACGATAACAATAAGCACCAATTGCACATCCTCAAGAGGAAATATATAGATCTAAATGTTAACAACCCACCAAACAAGTTCCTACAGCTAAGTAAGGCCTCATTTGGTACACTGTAATGTAATTATAATCGCAATGTAATCAAATGTAAAAAATTCATTTTTTTTCCATTTGATTACATTGCAATTACGATTACATTACAACTATCAGAAGTTTAATAGCATCATGTCAACTTCACCCTATTGTGCTCTGCAACAAGCCACGACTCAAAGGTAGAAAAATATTAACTGATACCTAAATGAAATATTTACAACTATCAGAAGTTTAATAGCATCATGTCAACTTCACCTTATTGTGCTCTGCAACAAGCCACGACTCAAAGGCAGAAAACAGAAGAGACGTTGCTATTCCTCCCAATATACGGCCCAACATCAACACCTTGTACTGAGGAGAGTGCTTGGTGATACAGCTGAGGATGTAAGTTATGCAGTAGGTGACACACGCCCTTTTCCGACCCCTACAGTTGTTGAACGACACCCTGTGTAAATGTAATTTCAACCAACTTAATATACATCAAACCACAGAGTAGTAACCCCCTCACTGTTTGTCAGCCAAAGATCAACGATGGTGCCGAACAGCATCGAAGATCCGAAGCCTGCGATGAAGAGCCGGCCGATGTCTCCCTTGTCGAACCGTACTGACTATAGAGGAAGTACACATAAGGACCCTGTAGCCAGTCTCCGGCTGATGCCAAAGAAACAAACAACATAAATATGAGCTTTTTCTAGCAAGAAATGCTGACAGTTCCAGATCCCGCAAATTCTTGTCAGTAATGGCATGTGGTACTGACGACAGAAGGCAAATGTTAAGGGGACTACAACAATTATTAGAGGGCAACATACTTTTAGGAGTCCTAGGATTGCTAAAATTCTCCAGTCCTGTGCATATCCAGGAGTCAGGACTGCCAAAATTTTGACAGTCCTAAAATAGCAAAGACTGTAAAAAAATTTGGCAGTTCTGGATAAGCACAACACTGCCAAAAAGTGTGTTGCCACTAGTAATTGTTGTAGTACCCTTAATATTTTGCCAACAGAATTATCAACTTAATGAACATAAACAGCAAAAATAAAGAAGACCCATAGGAAAGGAACAAGTTTGAACTTGACCTGCAAGCTGACAAAAATCCGAAATTGTTGGCATGGCATTCTTTCTTAGAGCCAATCTAATTAATGTCCGACCAATCAGTAACGTCACCGAAACAACTCAAAACCCTAAATCGATGTGCATTCTTAGAGAAAAGTGGACAAATTTTAAGAATAACGACACAGGCGCGAGGGACGTCGATCCATTATCACTAGGGCTGAAAATCGAACCAACGATTAGAGACTCGAACTATCAATTGATTCGAGCCGAGCTTAAGGTTGAGCTCTAAATGGTGTTTGAATTCAGTTTGATTAGAGACTCGAACGAATCGAGCTCGAGCCAAAGTCCTATTGAACATGTTGTATAGACTATCACATTGTTTATCTCAAGTTTTAAAGACTTTTTTATTGAATTACTTATGCTCTTTGCATCATAAATTTACCATCATATAAATAAGAACAAAAAAAAGTAAAATTTCTAAGACAAAATGTATTTCTATATGTTAAAAAAGGCATTACATATACGAAAAAAGTCCTAATATGATAAACCGAGCCGAGCTCGAGCCTCTCTGCGAACAAGATCGAGTCGAACAACCTATGGCCGAACTCGGTATTGATTAGTCCACGAACGAGTTTGAACCGAGCCGAACACGAGCCGAATGCGAACGGTTTGAATCGTTTTACAGCCCTAATTATCACCGAATAATCAGCTCGGTGAACCTAAACAGTAAAACCGATGAAAACCAAGAAATTCTATCTACTGAACTGTCGGCAGTTGCGTTGAACAGCAAGGAAGGAAATGGCGATTGAACTGGGAGATCGGATCCGGAAGAGGAGGAGGTACGTACGTACGTACCCATCATGAGGGAGTAGACGACTAGGTAGTTGTTCTTGAAGGAAGTGAAGGCGGAGGAGGTGGCGACGCGGTCCTTGCTGTTCTTGCTCAGCTCCACCACCGCCACCGCCACCGACAGGCCGCCGAACACCAGGAAGTAGAACACATCCATTCTCCCTCTCTCCCCCTTTTTTTTCCTTCCTTCTTTCCTTCAAAAAATGAGGAGGGAGTGAGCGAGTGCAGATCTCTGAGATGGGCTTCGACTTTGAGGGGTTGTGGTGTAATTACATATAGGGGGTAAAGTTTGACAAAATTATAGAAAAGAGCGTAAGTTTACGAAAATTACAAGCAAAGAGATGTGATGACACTAAGGATGGCGTCACACTTTTTTTTTTTTTGAAACAAAGGATGGCGTCACACTAATGGGCACCTATCTGGCTACATTAGTGATGGCGCCAAGGCCCCCCCCCCCTCCCCCCCCCCCTCCCTTGGCGCCATCACTGATGGCGCCGGACAAGTGGGTTGGTTTTTTGACTTTTTCTCACTCTCTTTCCTCTCTTAGCTCCATCCAACGTTCCAATTTTCTGTATAACGGTCATATATCTATCCGTTGGAGATCGGATGTATATAAATGGTGGATGTGAGAGAGGTTCATCCCCACTTCACTCTTTCTAATCTTTCTCACACATTCTATTATTCGTGGCCTCTATCTTCTCCAATATTTTCTACATATTAGAAGTCCATTTTTTCGATATGGATCAGAGTCTAAGAATATTGTGCTCACATGGAAGTTCAGTAAATGGGTTATCATACGAAGGGGGTTTTACGCAACTTCTTTTAATCGATCGTAGTACTACATTTGATAGTCTAAGAAATCGGATTAGTAACTCTTTTTCTATTCGATATGAATTTATTTTAAGACATTTTTGTTTCTCATTCTTTGTTAATAGATTCTGATCAAGCATGGAATTTTGTTCTTGAAGTTAATTTGCAATCGCCTTTTATATGTATTTTTGTTACTCAAGTTTCTCCACCGCTTGAAATGTTTTCACGTCCACGTTCTTCTAATTATCAAATGGGTGTTAGTTCTTCTCGACCACTGCCAACTCATGAAGAAGAACAAGCAGTAGATATACCTAGTAATGATGATTTTGATAATTTTCAAAGTAATGAAAATAGTGATGATTTAATTGAAGATATAGATGATGATTTTGATGATACTGTTAGTAGTGGTACCACTCATGAATTATTTGTCGGACAACAATTTGCTACCCGGCTTGAGTTTAGAAATTTTATAAGTAATGTAGCAGTCGAACACAACTTTACATGTTCAACTAGTAGCATGAACAATTCTAGGGGAATTATTTACACTTGTGATCAACCAGGTTGTAATTGGAGAGTATATGCTAGACCCCTGGGCACAGGAGAAATATTTTTCATTAGTACATTAGAAAATCGACATTCTTGTTTAAGTGGACTAACAAGAGGATGTCATCCATTAGCTACTGCTAAGTGGATTAAAAATAAGATTATTGATATAATTAGGGATAATCAGTCATATAGTCCATCGTAAGTAGTAAAGGATATCCGTAGAGGACATCGGATAGAAATTTCTCATGCCAAAGCTTGGAGAGCCCGAGAGATGGCACTAGCTGAAATAAACGGTAGTTATGCCGATGCCTATGCTAGTCTTGAAGAGTATGGTTTAAGAATTATGGAGACAAATTCAGGCAGTAGAGTTTGTATAAAAACAACTGAAGATAATAGCTTTGAAAGAATTTTTATTTGTTTTAAAGCATGTATTGATGGTTTTTTAGCAGGTTGTTTACCCGTTATTAGTATCGATGGTACATTTCTTTCATCTAGATACCAAGGTACATTATTTATTGCTTGTGCTCATGATCCTAACTACCAGTTATATCCAATTGCTTATGCTGTTGCTGAAGGTGAGAATACTGATTCGTGGACATGGTTTTTAAACTGTTTAAGAAATACTTTCGAAAGATATTTAGATGACTGGAGTAGATTTTCATTTATATCTGATAAACAAAAGGGACTGATAAATGCTATGCGTGTTCTTTTTCCAGAATCACCATATTTTTTTGTATTCAACATTTTAAACAGAATTTAAAATCTGTCACCCGAATTACAAAATTTTATCGAATGTTACTCTCTTGCTAGATCGTACAATAAAACGGATGTTGACTATAGATTAGAAATTATCAAAGCCGAAAACATTGACATGTATAACTGGCTTATTGGGGTGAATGATAAAAATCGTAGTTTTGAACACTGGATAGCTGCTTATTCTTCTCGTGCTAGATTAGATATTCACACTTCTAATCTTGCAGAATGTTTCAATAGCTGGGTCAAGAATCTACGTGATAAATCGATCACAATGCTACTTGATGGAATTAGAGCAAAGATTATAACGCTTCAAGAGAAGATGTTAGACGTAAAGCTGGAAGACCGGAGAAGAAGCGCATCCAAACAACCAATGAATCTACAAGAGATTTGCGTTGCAGTAACTGCCATGGAGTTGGACACAACAGAAGAAAATGTACTAGTCAACCTATGTAGTAACTGATAAATTCCAAGATGTACTCACAAATTCTTAGATAAACTTCGAAGATGTACTCAAATGCCAAAAAGAAATATGATTTATAATTTACATAAAGTATGCTATTTTCCACCCAAACATTTCCAAAGAGTTTTTCTAATACTGGCTTTACGCCTTGGGCGCTCTGGTTCTGGGACAACCTCCGGCTCTGGGACATTCTCCGGCTCTGGACTATCGGGCAACTAAGCTGGCCCTGGAGTTACAATCGTCGCATACTGCAGCCGGCTCTGGACTAATGAATGATAACTAACATGACGTTGTTCAAATAATAAACATTGTACTTACCAATTCACCTAGGTTCTCTATAAATTGTCGCATACTGCAGTCGTCCACGGCTCTATTAGTGAACCATATCTCCTCGAATGTGTAGGCTCTGTTACCTATACGTGGTGCTCCATACCAACGTCTGTATGTAATATCACCTAACCCTGTATCATTTGAATCTAACATATAAGTCGACAATTATAAACTTGAATATGAAAAACATATAAAATTTGAACTTACACTCTTCAGCGGATTCAATGTGTCGTGACATGTTCAATATATTATATCGATCGGGTCTCGTAGTCCATTCATGGAGATAATATTGAATTCTAGAAACCCGACCACTTTTGCTCTGACTTATATTGGGAGGCGCATCAGGAATTATTTGTACGAGACCAAACTGACGAAGAACACGATCAGCAGGGTAGTACACGGTCCGATAATCATATAAGATGACAAAGTTATAATGACTATTGGAATACGATATCCTTTGGATGTCGGGAGCATCGGGACGTAAAATATACGGCATCCACGTAACCTATATGCGATATTGTAAAGTCAATACATAAGCATAAAAAAACGCAAATATAAAATGATAATGCAAATATATGATGATAAAATACCTCATTATCTGTTAGAGAGTCAAATTCGGTCCGATAAATCGAGACAACCGGATGTCCACAATGTGCCTGATCCACCACATCAGTCGTCCAACGTCTAGCTACTGGAAAGACACATAATTTACGACTAATGCTAGTAACTGGTCTATCGATCGCAAAATGCTCATATGCCCAGATCTAAGCACAAACAACATTAAAAAAATTAGATTATATTAAGTAAGTTTAATATCTCTCTAAATTGATAAAATACCTGTAGGAGTGACATGCATCCAGTTAGATTCTTGCTCATATCTTGTAGAGAGGTCGCAGACACGAACTCTGTCAGAGAAGAATACAAATAAGCCAAGACTGAGGCTCCCCATGCATATTGTGTCGGTTGAACCAAATTTTCAAAAAAAAGGAAGAAGCCGAACAGTAATCCGTGATCCAGTTGCGTTCGGAAAGAGAACTGAACCACATAGAGCGAGTAGATACGCCCTTGTGCAGCAAAGAATCTGTAAACGTACGATACTATGAGAACCATATTCTAAAAATAAATACATAAATAAATGAGTGAAGTTAAATACCCGCTCTTCGCTTATATTAACTGGACCGTCAATTGTACGGTCAAGATCCATGAAGTTTTCGCGCAACCAGTTTACAGTGACGTCGGATCTTGTGTTTATATCTTCGGGCGGATTAATACCGAGATATCGCCTAATTGTAGTTGCGGCGCTTGGTTGATTATCAAAAATTATATGCTCACCTGTAATTTAAAATTATAATTTTGCATAATATTTTCATAAAAAATTAATATTTAACAACTATTTTACCTGTAATAGGTAACCCTAAAATGTTGGCTACGTCCAGTAGCGTTACGGTCATCTCTCCAACCGGCAATTGGAAAGTATTGCGTTGGGGCCACCAACGCTCTTCCAGAGAAAATATTAAATCTCTGTCGTGCACCAAGAATCGAAGATCATCTATATATCCAAAACCAAATACGTTAAGTAAGCCCTTTTGATATGTATTTATCTCCAATGTGCAGTAATTTGCAGCGTTACGCCATTGTCCACGTTCACGTAACCGTACATCCGACTTATAATCAAATAACTACAAGCGAAACGAACTATATAAATAAACTCAAATTTAATATATAATAAAATAAAGGATAAATATTAATTTCTGAAAAATTACATCTCCTGTAAACACCAATCGAGATATGTGGCTCTTCCATTCTTTCTCCTCTCTTTCAGTCGTCGGCCCACCGGGAATGCGACCATCGTTTACTGCAGCCATCCTCTTCAATCGTCGTCCAAGAGAAGCTCCTGCAAAGAACAATGTGAATTTATACATCTTTCTTCACTCTCCTCTCCTTATATAGATTTGAAGAACCGGAATGGGGGGAAGTGACATGGAGGGGGACAAATTGATTTGGGATAGCAAAAAGATGACATAAAGTGACATGGGACATAAATTGACAACATAAATTGATATGGGAGTGTTGGGGGGAAATGAAGTAGGGGAGGGAAAAATCAACAGCCACTTTTCCGGCGCCATCACTGATGGCGCCAAGGGGGGCGGCCCCTTGGCGCCATCACTAATGGCGCCAGATAGGTGCCCATTAGTGTGGCGCCATCCTTAGTGTCGTCACATCCCTTTGCTTGTAATTTTCGTAAACTTACCCTCTTTTCTATAATTTTGTCAAACTTTACCCCCCTATATGTAATTACCTGGTTTTATAACAACCAACAGAAATAGGATAAAACTAGGCAAATGTTAAAGGCCACCCCCTTTTTATTAACACTGTGTTTGGAAACATTTGTGGGAAGGGAGAGGAAAATTTGAGGGGAAGAAAAATGGAGGAGAGTAAAATGAAAGTAAAGTTAATTTTTCCTTCCTTTGTTTGGATGGAAAAAAAGTAGGAGAAGGAAAAGTTTAAAAACAATTTTTTATTTGTTTATGGATATAGGTATAATTACTATTTCCTCCTTGGTATTCTCAAATGATGATTTAATATTAACTTTTTGAGGGGTGGTGGGGTAAATTCACTCAAATTCCTCTCATCTCTCTCCATTTTCCTCCCACATTTGGGAGAAAATTTTTTTGGTGGGACCCACCTACTTTTTCCTCTCAAATTTTCTTTCCCCATGTTTTCTCCCCCTTTCCAAACACCATCATTTAAAAATTTTCTCTCACTTTTCCCTCAACTTTTTCCTTTCTCCCATTTTCCACCCTTCCCAAATAGTACCTAAGGGCCACCAACTTAAAATTTTAAAAAAAAAATACAAGTTTGTCATTTTGAAAACACTAAGGACCACCCCGCTTCTGTCAATCGAGGACTGCAGGGCTTTCCTGCAGTCCAAAGTGAAGACAGGACTGCAGTGCTTGCCTACAGTCCTCGATTGACAGAAGTTTTTTTTTCTAATTTTTTTAAACTTCCAACCTACAGTGACTGTAGGGCTTGCCTGCAATCCAAAGTGAAGACAGGACTGCAGGTTGGCCTGCAGTCCTCGCCATGGGGAGGGAGGCGGAGGAAAAAGAAATTTCTCAGCCATGAGGAAGTGGGCTCTCCCTTCCATTCTCCTCCTCGTCATCCTCCTCTCCAACCTTTCCGATCATGGTGAGTTCAAAGAAAATCTAGGGTTTCAAGGTCCGGATCTAGGGTTTATGGAGAGATTCGTCACTTTGACCCCCCATTTTCTTCTTCCAGGTCGTAAGCTCCACGCGAACGCGGAGGAGGACAGCGACGAGCTCGTCGATCCTCCAAAGGTGGAGGAGAAGCTCGGCGCCGTCCATGGAGGTCTGTTCACTGACTCCGTAAGTTCCAGGCGGAGGAAGGGGTGCTCAGCGAGGAGGTTGTGAACCTCGGGGAAGCGGCATAAGGGGTGCTCGGCCGGGCCGACGCCGCCGAGAGGGTTGTCCTTAGTAATCTTGTTTAATTTTGGTTGCCCTTAGTAAAAAAAAGTCAGTCATGGTTGTCCTTAGTAGGATGGTTGTCCTTAGTAAAAAGGGGGTGGCCTTTAACATTTGCCTATAACTATTGTCTTAAAAATGAAACCCAAGTTGCTCTTATTGTTGGGTATAAGACGCTGACTTGGGTAGTGAAAGATCAGTGAATCTAGTCACGGTGATGTATTATTCTTTTCATTTATATGTTAGGAGTTGGAGGACAGTGGGTCCAATAGGCATGCAATACAGCGTGCACAAAGTTTTATGCATATCGCTGGACATTTAAAAAAATAGTGTTTTAAAAACTGGATCGGAGAATGATCTGAACAAGGTAATACGTCAAGTTAAATCGGTTCAACCAATATTTCAACTACTAGATTAATTTAAGTGTTCCAAGTTTATTTCTTTCTGGACATTAACTTCTTTTATAGACTAAATTACAACTTGATACATTCAACTATTCAAGTTTTTTTAACTTGATACCTTGAACTTTTATATACATCAATTTGATTATCTAAAAAATAAAAAAATTACGGACGAAATTACTCTCGTCCCTCCCCCCCCAACCCGCTGCATGACCTTCGACCCCGATTCTCGCACGGGTTTCTGTTGTAGCGCCTTGCTTTCGATAGGCGACGGACTTCATAATATGCTTGCGCCGAGTCATATCGGTCGGAAACTTAGATGGCCATCTGACTCGATCGCTAAGCTTGGTAAACGATAACACCTTGCGGCATCGATCAAATCGATTTGGACGGATGTTACGAGAATCGATCCAACTAATGGAACGACTTCTGTTGGAATAAGTCCTAGATGCAGCAGGCAGCGTCTCGGCGAGTGAGCTCTATATAAGAGTCCCTTCGACGGGACCAGACCGCTGTATGATTTTCTTGGAGCTTTTGCCACTTGGGTTTGATGAAGTGCTTTCGCGTCATTTTTCTGGATACAATCTACAAATTTCGAAGCAAGGGAAAAAGAAGGAATCCTAACAAAGTGTTGGTGCCATTGCAGGAGCTCGCGTAAATAAAGCTTGAACGTTGCGAAGCACTGCGATGGTCGGCACGATCCAAGGACTTGGTGGGTGATTCAGCCCCTTCTTTTCTACTATGTCCCGCAAACAAATTTCCTTTGCCTCGAATTCATTCAAATCGACAACCGCAGCAGCAGCCGCGCGCGCTGTCGCCACCAGCGGCCCCGCCACGGTTGTCGCGATCGTCGCCGCCCCCGGCGAGCCACCCCACTTGGCCGGGCACACACCCAGGCAGGCCCCCATGGCCACCGTCTTCCTCTCCGGCGCGATATATAGCCGATTCGTGCGTTTGGCACGGATTCCCGTCGTGACGAGCTCGGAAATGAAGTTAAAACGATGTTTTTGTCGTAGCGACTTCGTGCACATTTTTCGAGAAATTTGACCGTTGGATCGGCGATTTCCATGCTCTGTCTCAGTCTCGGTATATACCCCTTCATCCCTCTCAAATTTCATCCGTTAATTTCGTCGTTTGATAGATCAAAACCGGCCACCAAGTTGATACTTTAAATTATACTATTTTTGGACAGTTTTGTGGAGCCAACTTCGTCGGTTCGTATCTCCTCTATTGCAGCTCCGTCTAGCGTGCCATCAGTTCCTGTGCACATCTGGTATAACCCTCTTCCTGCCATTTCAGTTTTGTTTTATTGTGAGCACGTTTGATTGGTTGAATTCGACGTCAAAGTTGGCCACCCAAATTCAAAATTTTCAAGTTGTTAAATTCTATTTTTGAACCCGGGACTCCGAATTCAATTTCTGACACCACTAGTAGACTTGTGGCGTCGTTTTGGCATGTTTTTATATAAAGTTTGTTAGATTTGGAGGACGTGGACCCTGGCACGTATTTTGGTGCGAAGCGGGCCCCACAGTCCGGGTCAACGGGACTTTTTGACGTCGGCTCATCGAAATCAAATTCCGGATATACCGTTGAGTTCGTATCGTCATTCTAGACTCGTTGACATATAATTTGCTAGGTTTTAGTGGACATTGGTTCCAGCACGCATTTCGGTGCAAGTCGGATATCAATATCCGGGTCAACGAATCATTTTGAGAACGGCTCATCGGAATCCAATTTCGGATATACCGTTGAGTTCATATCGTCATTCTGGACTCGCTGACATATAATTTGCTAGGTTCTAGTGGACATTGGTTTCGGCACGCATTTCGGTACAAGTCGGATATCAATATCCGGGTCACGGGTCATTTTGAGATCGGCTCATCGGAATCCAATTTTGGATATACCGTTGGGTTCGTATCGTCATTATGGACTCGTTGACATATAATTTGCTGAGTTTTGAGGACATTAGTTTCGATACACTTTTCCGTGCAAATCGGATTCCAATATCCGGGTCAACGGACCAATCTGAGATCGGGTCGTCGGAATCCAATTTCGGATATACAGTTGAGTTCGTATCGTCATTCTAGATTCATGAACATATAATTTGTTAGGTTTAGTGGACTAGTATTCTTGTACGTTTTTCGGTGCAAAGCGGGTCCGACACGAATACCATTTTGACCCAAAATTATCTTTTTGCCCCTGTGTCCAAATTGGACTTATGGATAGGCTATCCTAGCTGATTTGACCATTCTAGACACGTTGGTGATATTTGTTTTATCATCCGACAATGTTTGTAGATATTTCTCTGTGTATTACCTTTTATTATAATTAATTCTTATTTAGTTTCTATTTCGGAATTAGTACAACAAAACTGAGATCAGTCGATTCCAGTGATCTCACATCGCTGAAATTGGCAAGATGATCATGTGGATTATTGTGATAAGATGATTAACCTAAACGTTGATTATCTTATCTCGATTTACGTGTTGTAGGTTTCGATGTACGAATAACGAGGTACAACTTGATATTTTAATTCTTAATTTAGAGTGATCCTGTTTGACCAAGAAATATGGTATCTTGGTAGATAAATATTAGGAATAGTATGCTTAGGCTAGTTTTGACCTTGGTTGACCAAGTTTGACTGCTTTGACCAAAGTCAACTATCAGTCCACACTTGGCCTAGAAATGTCTAGAACTTGACCAGAGTTGACTAGTTGACTAAAAGTCAACTGTAAGTCAACCATTATCCCAGTTTGACCTAGTTTGACTTGGTTTGACTTCCTGTGACCTAGTTTGACCTAGTGTGACTCAGTGTGACCTAGTTTGACTTAGTTGACTGAGTCTGACCTAGATTGCGTAGCTTATACTATAGAATCAAGCCAAACATTGTTGAACCCTAATTAGCTTATATATATTTTATCTTTAGGTCTGTGGCATCACTCTGAGCATCGACCCCATTTGACAGCTCAGGACCGCAGACGAGTACATTCACTGATAGTTTTCATTATCTTGATATCTGCTATATCTGATTCAGTTGTACTGTCTTACTCGATTTCCAATCACGATAGTTCACGGACTAGTATACGTTGGATCATGACATGAGATGTTGTTTCTGGATTTTCTTGGTATATATGTATATTTTCTGTCTTGTTCCATGTACTTGTATAGATACCGATTCCTGAGAGGGAGTAGCTATCCTCTTAGGGAATCCCGTGTCATGACGTGTCATGTCCAGGTCCATTATACTATTCGGGGATGGGGAATTATTAGGGGTTATATTATCAAAGCCACCCTGTCACTATATTCTTGTGCTCGTGCCACTCTTCCCTCACGTAGGGTGTAGCGAGATCCTATTTACCTTGTGCTCGCTATCCAGGTTGGCCGACATGACCCTTCCCAGATTTTCTTTTGATTGTCGGGCCGAGTGGATAGCCTGTCCTGTCACTTATCCCAAGCCGATCACATAACGCTCTAATAATTCAAGGCACATTATATATTTACTTTATATTATCTTATATCCTGCTCTGTTCTACATTAAGTACTTTCTCACCATGCTATGATATACAGTTACTCACATGTTTTACATGCCCTTACATTGTACCTTGAGGAAGACTAAGTTCTGTTCGGGAGAAGGGTTACAATCCCATCCCTTGTTTGGTTTAAGGGTTGTAACTCAGCTTCCGAACGGTTTTCAAGTCTTCCTATATCTTTGTCTTGTATTTCATTATACTGTCTCTTATAGAATTTGTCAATTCACATGAAACTGCTGTTAGTGCTTGTACTTGCTCATTTTTCTGACAGGATACCGTTGATAATATTTTAGGAGTTGTTATACCATTATTGGACTTCATGATGTTGCTAGCTGAGGTGGATCTCACTATCCTCCTATGTGAGTTGCCTGGTAGTTATCCTTAGTTGGTCTTGTTTTTTCTTCTTTATTTTTCTGTCTTATGATTCCTTCTAGTAGTTTTTATTGTTCTTGTGCCTTAGTTATCTTTCCTGTCTTATCTTTTTAGATGTTGGGTTGTGATTGAGTACATTTATAGTTCATGGACCTTCTAGATGTAGTGTATATTTTTGGGTACTAGACAGCGTTCTACCGTCGATACTGCGGCGTAGGCTAGGCGTGGCCCACGTATTCGTATTCGTATATCCGGGTGTGGGTCGTGACACGTTTTTAGTGGTGGCCCATGCAGGTCAGTCTTTGCAATTAATGCGAAGTCGTGGTAGTACTTGAGCTTTTCTGTACTACTGCGAGCCTGCCCTATGATTAAGGTTGAGTCATAGAATATTTTAGGAATTTGGTACTCAGTCACATATTAGGAACTCTTGGTAGATTCCAGGGATGACTCCTCGGAATCTTATTTCAAACTTTGCGAAACTTTTTCCATTTGTTTCTATCCGTCCTGATTTCTGAAATATTTGTCCGTTATCAACTTTATTCTTTCTTGGAATGAGTTTGTGGACCCCAGAGAGAAGGTATAAGTTGAACTTATATATCTTCTAGGTTGAGACATAAATATGATTTGCCAGTCTCATATCAGGTTGAGATTGTTTTAGATTATATTCCAATAATTTCTTCTTTTTTTGACCTAGATAGTACCTTTGGACATCTCCTGAAAATTTTCTTCTAAACCCTATCTCGAAATCTGTTTTCGCTAGTTTCCATTTACTTATCTTTGATTCGTTGTTGAATTTTAAATCTTGATGTTCGTTCGTTGTTGACTTCGATTTTGATTTTGTTTGAGATAAGTTTTTAAGGATTGAGTTAAGATATCCTGATAAACATATTTGATGGAGACGATGAGAACGATAAATGTCTACTTTATTTATGGAGTTTAGAATTTATCGCAGTCATATTAGCTAGCCTGACAAGGACATGGAGCCTGATTTTGGATATACTATCCTATTTATGAAATTTAGATTTTCTTGCAGCCATACCGGTTAGCGTGGTAAGGAATCTAGATGACATGATTATAGGTTGTATATCTTAGTTATGGACTCTATCGTTATTTGCATCTATGCTTACTGGCGTGGCAAAAATTCTGGCAACATGATTTTGGATGGACGTGTATGATTATCAGGTCATATCTTAAGTAGATTTGCTTCTTTTACCAATTGAGCAAGATAATTCCTACCATTATTTCTTATTTATCATTATTTTCTCTTCTATTGCATGATGATTTTCTCATCTTACCGTCATTTCCTTTACCTTGTTTAGCTATGTCTTGATTACACCAATCAACTATCTCGTATCTACTTCTGTCATCTATCCTTTGAAATCTTTTTGAGCTCTTGTATCTTTTTATCTTGGAAAAAGTCGAGGAAGTATCGTAATCATCTGTTTCAGAGTAGACGTTGGATCTTGGTAATAGTCGAAGCAGAGCGAGATGATTACCCCGACTTCTGTAAGCCGCTGAATTTAGGGCATATTTTTTTTCAATTTTATAATTCAATTATTGTAATAGATATTATTATTTGATTACTTATTTGATCTAATGCTCTTTACCGTGACTTGGAATTCTAGAGCATCAGGGATGCCAGTATCTGGAAACTTTCTTCTTGGAGTTTGTAGCAGACGAGATTATCTTTACATTAATATTTCGTGTCCCACTGAACTTGTTCCCTTGTACTTTTTTTGCTTCGGGCAAGTTCGGGTCAATTTAGACCATTTAATTATTAATTGATTTTCCACTCTTTTCCTTGATCCTCATAAGCACGTTACCATGACTTTTAATTTAGGAGTACCAGACTAGTCATTTTCTCGAAACCAACTTGTCATGCCTGATCTATTCGAGACGCTCTTCACCCCTGACCTTCGTGTCCCACTCAGATACTCCATCTTGTGCTTCATTTTCTTCGCACAACTTTTGGGTCAATTTAGGCCAATTAATTATCTACCGTAAAACCTGATTTAAATTCCAATTTAATTTCGGGACCTGACATCGACCCAACCTGGTCGACCACAAAATAGGGACATGGCCCACATGAAGCCTACTACCCGCCTGACACTGGTGTCCCATTTATTTGAGCCCCCACATGCTACTTATTTACCCATGATTATAAATACCTATTTTAATTCAAATATTTTACCATGTCCGATTTTAACCCGACCCGGCTCAACCGAACCCAACCCAAATTTGTGTGACCCTACCATGTCTACCTATACACCCCACTGATATTTCCTCATTTTTTTCTTCTACACAAAAAAATATCTCTTTACATATAAATATCTAATTCTCTCTCTTGTATATATATACACATGTATATATATAATATATATATAATACTCTCTCTCTCTCTCCCATTAAAACACCAACACACCTCACCCGTCTCCCCATGAGCAGCCGACTACACCCCCTCTCTCATTCTCTCTCTCTCTCTAAATATCTTCTTAATATCTCCTTCTCTTTATATAATATATACACATACACATATATTATATATATATATATAATCTCTCTCTCTCTCTTCACTTTCTAACACATACGACCCATCATCAGCCCCACCTCTCCATCCCTCCTGTACGAGCAGCCCCTCCCCTTTCCCATTCTTTTTCTTTTTTTTACTTCTTTTTCTTCACTTCTTCTTCTACATCCTCAACACCATCACCATACCATCACCATCATCACCACATACCACCACCACCTCCGCCGCCATGCCAGGCCAGCGCCGCATGCGCGTGCGTGTGCCTGCACCAGCAGCCCGCAGCAGCAGCATGCAGCCACAGTTGCAGCAGTAGCCGCGCGGCAGCAGCAGCCGCGTGTGGGCGCGCGCCGCCGCCACATGGCCGGCCGGCCCTACGTCGGCGAGCCCCCTCCGGCCAGGCGCACCACCGTCGTACCTCCCTGTGGCGGCCAACGTCCTCCGGGACGCACCGTCTAGGCGATTCGTACGTTTTGCACGGAATCTCGTCGACGCACGCGCGGACGAAAATTCAGAAAGTGCGTTTAGCGACGACGACTTCGTGCGCATTTTTCGAGAAATACGACCGTTCAATCTCGGTATATAGCTCTTCACTCCCCTGAAATTTCACCCGTTAATTTTATCGTTTGATACCTCAAATCTGGCCGCCAAGTTGACGTTTTAATTTGTACTGTTTTTGGACAGTTTTACGACGCCAACTTCGCGGGTTCGTATCTTCGCCGTAGCAGCTTCGTTTGGTGCGCCGTTGGTTCCGGTGCACAGCTAGTATAACCCTCTTCCAGCCCCCTTTAGATTTCATTTCAGTTTGAGCTTGTTAGGTCGGTCGAATTCGACGCCAAAGTTGGCCGTTCGAATTCTTAGTGTTGCACTTGTAAAATTCCATTTTTGAACCCGGGACTCCGGATTCAATTTCTGACACCACCAGTAGACTCGTGGCGTCGTTCTGGCATGTTTTCATATAAAGTTTACATGATTTGGAGAACGTGGGCCTTGGCACGTATTTTGGTGCAAAGCGGGTCCCACTTTCTGAGTCAACGGGTCATTTTGAGTTTGGCTCATCGGAATCCAATTCCGGATATACCATTGAGTTCGTATCGTCATTCTGGACTCGTTGACATATAATTTGCTGAGTTTTGAGGACATTAGCTCCGACACTCTTTTTCGTACAAATCGGAATTTCAATGTCCTGGTCAACGGACCAATTTGAGATCGGGTCAACGGAATCCAATTCTGGATATACCATTGGGTTCGTATCGTCATTCTGGATTCGTGGACATATAATTTGTTAGATTTTGTGCACTTTTATTTCGACATATTTTTCGGTGCAAAGTGTGTCCAACGGCGGACAACATTTTGGCCCGAAATTACTTTTTTGCCCCTGTGTCCAAATTGGACTTATGGACAGGCTATTCTAGCTATTTCGACCATTCTGGACACGTTGGTGATGTTAGTTTTATCATCCGACAACATCTGTAGATTTCTTTCCTTTTTGTGTCATCCTATTATTATAATATTTTTTTCTTTCGGGTTGTTTTGGAGACCCATCGATTTCAGTAATTTCTAAATTACTGAAATTTATAAGTTGACCTTGTGGATGTTTATAGAGGCTATCTTGACCTTTATTGACCATGGTTGACTACTTTGACTGAACGTCGAAGTAGAGTCAACATTTGACCTAGGTTAGACTAGTTTTGACCTTAGTTGACCACAGTTGACTTTATTGACCAAAAGTCAATCAGAAGTCAACCGTAGTATAAAATTGACCAAAAACTGGACCAAAGTTGACCAGTTGACCCAAAAGTCAACTGTTAGTCAAGTTTGACCCGAGTTGACCTAGAGTTGATCAGTTGACCAGAAGTCAACTGTAAGTCAACCCTTGACGCGCTCGGGGCTGCGGCGGGCGGCGGGGGGCAGCGCGCTCCATGGCAGCGGGGGGCGGCGGGCGTGGCGCGCTCGGGGCAGCGCGGGGCTGGGGGCGGCAGGGGGTGGGAGGGGCGGCGGGGGGTGGGAGGGGTGCTGGCGCGTGCGTGGCTACGGGGGGCGGCGGGGGGCAGCGCGCTCCGGGGCAGCGGGGGGGGGGGGACGGCAGGGGTGGCGCGCGCGGGGCAGTGCGGGGTACAAATACAATGAGTAGTAAAGGCGATATGACAAACCCTAGTTTAAGAAATAGGATATCGACGATATCGGTAGTATCGGCAGTTTCGGATTGGAGTATCGGATTTTTTGGTATTGGGAAACAAATAATTATCGGTAGTATCGAATTCTTTTACATGCTTTTACAACCTTATTTTGCTTTTAACCTAGGTTCACAATATCGGTAACCCAATACCTTACCCTAATAAGGTAACCCAATATATTCTAATATACTACTTGGTATCTCAAGTTACCAAGTGTCTTAACTCTAATATATGAATATCTAACTTAATCTCTAAAACTAAGATACTATACATATCCAATATATATCTATCTAAACTCTAAGCTATCATATCAAAACACACACTCTAATACACTACCATCTAACATATAAGCTATCTAACTTATATCTGCTAACCTCATTTTAGACACTAACTTACTACTAACCATCTAACCGACTATCTTATACTTCTTGCATCCTTATCCCAATATACTAACTAGTAGTAGGATACCAACATATATTTTCTAAATAACTCTAACATATATCATATCTAACTAACAAAGACCCCCAATGTCGACATCGATCAATATTTGGTATCGGTTGGCATCGGATCGGAACATGCCAAACCGTATCAGTATCGGCCGTATCGGATCGGTATCGGCCGATACTTTAAAAAAATGCAATATGACAAACCCTAATTTAAGAAATAGGATGAGAAAGTCTATTGCTTTATATATATATATATATATATATATATATATATATATATATATATATATATATATATATATATATATATATATATATATATATAAATATATATATATATATATATCAAGGTCCAAAGTATCGGTATCGGAATCGGTATCGGACTTTTCCTATGAGTATTGGTATCGGCGATATCGGTAGTATCGGACTATCGGACTATCGGTATCGGTATCGAACTATCGGTATCGCACTATCGGTATCCGTATCGCACTATCGGTATCGGATGGTATTGACCATAGCGAATTGGTATCGTCCTATCCGATATGTATCGGCCGTATAGCTAGGATTCGTACCGGATCGATAAGGCTGGTACGAATCCTAGCTATACGGTCGATACATGTCGGATAGGACGATACCAATTCGCTAAGGTCAATACCAATTTGATACGGCCTATACCAAACCTATAGACCGATACTAGTCTGATGCGGTCGATACTAAGTACATCCGACCTATATACTAGCGGATCCACCAGTTACATGATTATATACTAATTCTGTTTAGTTTGTCTTACGATACAGATTTTTACATCCAATCTGTGATGGATCGTTATTTCGTTGATCGTACATAGAAGTACAAACAACAACACGAGAGCAGAATATGTATGAGTGACAATTTTCAGGCAGGCGTGGAAGTGTTTCTTAAGTATGCCATGAGCAAAGCTCAGTATATGGACGGTAACAAAATCAAGTGTCCATGTCGTAATTGTCGCAATAGACGTTACGAAGAAGTGGTGAGTGTAAGAGATCATTTGACCCGTAAGGATTTCGTACGTGATTACGGCCTGTGGTCATCGCAAGGTGAACAATATGCGGAAAGACAAGTTGTGAATGCTACTACTTATGCTTTTGATAATAATGCTGCAACGGATTTTGTCGTCGAAGACGACGAATGCTCTGTTGATTATGGAGACTTACAGAACCTTGCACGAGATATGGTGTACGACGCGGTAGGGCCTAATTTTGATCCGAAGGATCCTAATCCCGAGGCGAAGGAGTTCTATGATATGTTTCAGGATGCTGAAACTTCTTTATATCCTGGTTGTGAGCCACATTCCGTAGTGTCAGTGACGATGCGGTTGTTGAACATAAAGTTCATTTTTAACTTGCCACAAACTTGCTATAATCGGATTATACAACTAATCAAGGAGGTGTTACCGAAGGAATCAAAAGAGCTTCCAAAAAACTTCTACAAGTCGAAGATAATGGTCCGACAACTGGGACTGGGATACGAGAAGATAGATTGTTGTCACAATGGCTGCATGTTGTACTACAAGGAGGACGAGGATATAGAAAGTTATAGCTTTTGTAATGCGGATCGTTACAAGCCAGTCAGGAAAAAAGGAAAGTCAAATAGAAAACGACGTCCTTACAAGTATATGCATTACTTGTCGATCACGAAGCAGTTACAGAGGATGTATATGTCTCAGAATACAGCAGAACACATGACGTGGCACAACGAAGAACGTACCAAGGACGATGGAGAATTGTCACATCCTTCGGATGGAGAGGCGTGGAAATATTTCGATTTGCTTCATCCAGATTTTGCTGTAGAGCCTAGAAATGTACGTCTGTGGCTATGTTCTGATGGCTTCGCCCCTTTCGGGCAGTCGGGATCTTAATACTCATGTTGGACGGTCATTCTGACCCCTTACAAACTGCCACCATGGATGTGTATGAAGACTCCTTATATGTTCTTGACAGCTATCATACCGGGTCCCAAAAATTCGACGAAGAATATCGATATATATTTACAGCCATTGGTGGATGAGTTGAAACAGCTGTAGGAGATTGGCGTCGCGACCTATGATATTTTTAGAAAATAGAACTTTCAGATGAGAGCTTCACTGATGTGGATAATCAATGATTTTCCCGCATACGGTATGCTGTCGAGATGGAGTACTCACGGCACCATGTCTTGTCCGATATGCATAGAAAATAGTAAGGCGTTTCGCCTTAAGCATGGAGGAAAAACTTCTTTCTTTGATTGTCATCGTCAATTTCTGCCCGTGAGTCATCCTTGGAGAAAGAACAAGGACGCATTCAGAGCTGGAAAACAAAAATTTTCTCATCCGCCTGCCAGATTATCGGGATACGATATTTGGGAAGATGTAAAGGATTTGCCCGCTGTAATGGAAGATCCATCGAACAATAGTGTCGATGGGTTCGGACAAAGCCATAACTGGACCAAACGGAGTATCTTCTGGGACTTGCCTTATTGGAAAGATATTCTTATAAGGCATAATCTTGATGTTATGCATATCGAAAAGAATGTGTTCGATAATGTCTTCAATACCGTCATGGATATTAAAGGAAAGACGAAAGACAATCCAAAAGCAAGATAAGATATTGTCGCGATATGCAAGCGTCCTTATCTGAACTTGATACAAAGGGGAGCTGCTGGACAATTAAGTAAGCCGATAGCACAATACACATTGAACAAGGAACATAGATTAATAATCTGCAAGTGGGTATCTACTTTAATATTTTTCGACGGCTATGTGTCGAATTTGTCTAGATGCGTTGATCTCAATGAACGCAAGCTAACGGGAATGAAGAGTCATGACTGCCACGTGTTTATGGAAAGATTACTGCCCATTGCTTTAAAAGAGTTGTTGCCTTCTGCTGTATGGGTTCCGTTGGCCGAACTATCTATATTCTTTAGAGATATTTGTTCAACTAACTTGACTGTGCAACACATGGTTGAACTTGAGGAGAAGATTATCTTAATAATTTGCAAGTTGGAGAAAATATTTTCTCCTGGCTTCTTCGACAGCATGGAGCATCTACCGATTCATCTAGCATACGAAGCCCGTGTCGGTGCATCTGTTCATTATCGATGGATGTACCCATTTGAAAGGTACATAAAAATTGATATAATTTAAGTTAAATTTTAGTGGATTTTAAAATTCATTCTTAATTCTCAAGATAATTTGACTCTCTAGATACCTACACCATATAAAGAAGAAAGTTGGCAACAAGGCTCATATAGAGGCTTCGATATACGAAGCCTATCTTATCGAAGAGGTGTCAAATTTTTGCTCCATTTATTTCAATACTCATGTTAAGACAAATCAAAATAAACCTCAAAGGAATGACGAGGACGTTGAGGATGGAGGTATATTCAATGTAAGGGGCAAGCCTGTTGGGGCTAGTAAAAGACGGTGGTTGACAGACGACGAGTATGATGCCGCTCACCGATATGTCTTGTTAAACTGTGACATACACGAAGTGAGAGATTTGGAGAAGTAAGCTGTACACTTGCACTCGTAATAATCTCTAATTTGATGAAGTAAGTGACTACACTTATATATTCTTATTTTCTCTAATGGTGTATTTAGAGATGAAGTCAAAATGAGGACACCCGATATTACCGATGAGGGACTTCAAAGAGAGGTTGATTGTATATTTCCGTCATGGTTTTGCAAATACGTAAGTAACTGAGATTATAATTGAGATTATAAATATATAATCTAAAATATTTAAATTATAAATATTTGTTTACAGGTTTTATTGCTTGAAACAACACTCACTCATGAGAGTGTTCGTTATCTGGCATTGGGACCGAAGAAGCAAATAAAGACTTGGCCAGGCTATGTCGTTAATGGCTTCAGGTTTAAGTCAACTCAGAATGCTATAAATGTCGAATTTATCAATGACGACATCAGTATCAAGGATTCTAGTGTTTGTATAAGAGGCACCATCTATGACGACGAGCCGGACTTTGACTATTATGGAGTGCTTCAAGATATTGTAGATTTACAATATACTGGCCCATATGATATGCATATTGTAATATTCAAATGTGAGTGGTTCGATACGACACCAAATATCGGTTGGAGAATTGATAAATAATTTGGATTTGTCGATATAAATCATCGCATGAGGTATAGAGGATCCGATACATTTGCGATAGCAAATCAGGCTATTCAAGTCTACTATACAAGCTACCCAAGGCGTCGTAGAGATCGATTTGACTGGTGGGCAGTATGCAATATTAAATCTAGAAATACATTCAATGTTGGAGACCCAGCATACCAAGAGGACCAGATCGAAAAGTCCCAATACTTGGGACAATACTCGAATACAATGGATGTTGAAGATATTGTTGAGAAAAATAGAGGGGAGGAAGAGGTTGATACACAAGATTTAGCTGTCAACCAGGGAAGAAAGAGGCGGCTTGTCCTAAATATTGAGATAGAAGAAGAAGAAGAAGAAGAAGAAGAAGACAAATTTGATGGGGATGAGGATACAGATGAAATCGACGATGAAGATAAGGATGAGGATGAGGATGAGGAGTAGGATGATGATGAAGACGAGGCCGAGGATGAGAACGAAGACGATGATTAGGTTAAATATTGTTGTATATTAAAAATACTTCCAATTACGTCAATTAAGTTTGACCTCATAAAAGCAATTACGTGAATTTATATTTTTTTTCATTCGATTATTTACTTATTACAGATGGCACTCCTAGTCTTTTTCATCGCGGCGGCACTCGTCTCCCTACTGGTGGTATGTATATTTTAGTTTAGAATTTTATATTCATTTACAATTTTATATTGTTATTTATGTTTATGTGTTCTATTTACAGGTCATGATGGCTGGCCGTGGTCGTGGTGGTGCTGGTGGTGGTTGTCGTGGTCGTGGTCGTGGTGGTGCTGGTGGTCGTGGTCGCATTCAATCTTTCCAGGATGTGACCTCATCTAGCGACCCCGACCCGGAGAGTACCCCGGGCACAGACGCATCCCGCCGTCGATCGACCACTTCATCGAGGCATGAGTCCAGATCTGCTAGCGGATTCGTTTCGCTATCGGACCCACCAGCAGCGGATCCACCAGTGAATCCCCCAGTTACTGCATAGTGGGCCCCGGAGTACCCCCATACTCGATTCCATCCGGTTACTGGGGAGTACATGCGTGGACCCGCGGATCCTCCAACGGCACCAGAGAGGCCGAGAGGCGAGTTCCGACGAGAGCTATGGCCCGCGGGGACCTCGTAAGTAAATTTAAGATAATTTATTAAATTTCTTTCATTTATTCAAGTTAATAATCCAGTCGTTTCTTCTTTGTAGTTTTTTTTTGTTTAATGTTGCCAGGGCTCTTGGAAAAATTATCAGGGCTAACTTCCATGGTCCCTACCTTAACTTTTCGTCGGTGCCCCCAAACTTGAAGTATGCCTGGCTCGACGAGTTGAGGGTATATATCTATATCTTCTGGTTAATTATTAGTTACTCTTTAATCAACTATTTTTAAATTACGTGATAATTGAATTTCTATGTTAGACGACGTACTGGTGGCCCCCCATCGTGAGGACGCGATCCGCAGGACCTACAGAGGCGCTGCCTCGAAGAAGATACGGGATATGATTCATGACCTGAAAATGGGGCATACGAGGCCGAATTGGATCCGGTAGGAGTATTATGAGGACCTCTTAGGTATGATGGATACTCCTGCGTACAAGGAGAAATCGGAGAAGGCGAAGGCGAACCAACGGGCCGTGGGGCTTCATACGGGGGGATCAAGGCCCCACGCAGCGACGCTTGCAGATTTGGTGAGATACCGTAAATTTATTTCACTATCGAATTAGGTATTATTAATATACGAAGTTAATTAAGTTCTACGAAAATTTTGTATGCAGGCCCAACGGGCGATGAAGGAGGAAAGGGCGCCAGAATCGGTCATCATGCACGATGTGTTCCAGCATACGTACAAAAGACGAAAGGACGGGAGCTTCGTCGACGAGAGGGCCAAGGAGACTGATGTAAGTACTTATGTTTGTGAGATTTACATTAGAATTAAAAGTATTCAGACTATAACTTAGGTAAACTTAGGATTCACACTTAACTTAGTGAAACATAGGATTTAGATTACAACTTAGGTAAATCTTATAATATAAACACATTCATTTGATAGGCTGCATATCGTGAGGCCCTTAGTCGGGCTCAGTTCACTGACACCGAGTATGTCGGTAAAATGACGCCCGTCCGAACGCCCTCTTCTTTGGCTGCTCGCAACGACTTGTTCGTAGATACCGTCGACGGCTTTAAGAAAGGGCTCCAGTACGGAGTTGGCTTCCTAGGGCCGTTGCACATGGCGACAAAGAGATTTCTACCGACACCGCCTCCTTCTGCGGCCCCGGCAGACGATAATGTTAGGTCGCAGCTTACGCAGCTGCACGAGGCAGTGTCGTCCTTGCGGGAGCAATTTTTCACATACTTTCCGTCTCCGTCTGCTGCTGGTGTCGGTCCGTCTTCTACTAGTGCCGGTCCGTCGACTGCTGGTGTCGGTCCTTCTTCCGTGGGTCATCTTTCTTTCAACCCTGCTGCCCCTCTGGTACCACCTCCGACTGTGACGGCACTCCTGGATCTCATGTCGCCAGAGCAGCTACACCGACTTCCGAGCAGTGTCTATGACAACTTGTCGTCGTACCTAGTGGAGGAGTATATTCGTCGGTCGCAGCAGAGATTACCACCACCGGGCAATCGAACTCCTCCTCCTCCTTAAAATATTGTAATTAAGAAAATTAGGAATATTTGTGGGAATTTTGGATTATTTGTGTTATGATCGGATTATAACGACGGATATTAGGTTACTCTTCAGGATAATTGATGTCTATTTTATATTAATTTAGTTTGGTCTATGTGATTCTTGGATAATTGGTGTGCATTAAATTCGTATGTGCATATTTGGTCTATGTAATTCTTGGATAATTGGTGTGCATTATATATTTGATCTATGTAATTGTTGGATAATTGGCGTACATTATATATTGGTTTGGTTTATGCATATTTTTGTGAACAGGAAACGTGCTGCAATTTTTTCAAAAAAATCTCAGTTAGCGACCGACTAGTGACCGGTTAGCGACAGATATTTTCAGTTTCCAACTAATTTTTGACAGAATTTCTGTCGCTAACTGGAGATTTGAAACTGTTTCCAGGTAGCGACGGGTGGTCGACGGAATATCCGTCGGCAAGGTTCTGGTGGTATATCATTCGACGGAATAGCGACGAAAAATCCGTCGCCAAGGCGATGGATAATCAGCCACTAATCAGTCGCTCTCTCGACGGCGTAGCGACGGAAACTCCGTTGACAAGGTTCTAGAAATGCTTGACATTTTTAGAACCATGGCGACGGATAATCAGCCACTAATCAGTCGTTCTGTCGACGGCGTAGCGACGGAGTAGCGACGATTTATCCGTCGCCAAGGTTCTAGAAATGTCAAGCATTTCTAGAACATGGTCGACGGATAATCCGTTAGTATTCCATCGCTAATCCGTCCTTTGTTAGCAACGGCTATCGACGGACTAGCGACGGAACGATACCCTCTGATACACTGTTACGACGGTTTACCGATAGAATATCTGTCGCTACCGTCTACATAGTTAAGTTTTTAATACTTTAAATGGACGAAAGTCCGTCGAAAAGTCGTCGCTAATGCATCGTATTGTGAAGATGAAAAGCCGTTGCTATTCTATCGCTCTTCGACTACTTAGCGACAGATCATTATTAGCGACGAGCTGATTGCCGACGGATTATTTTGACCAAGATCTGTCAGTTATCGGTCGCTAATACTGATTGTCGACGGATGGGCGACGAATATGACCGTTGCTAAATAGACATATTTTGGTAGTATCTTATATCCTGCTCTGTTCTACATTCAGTACTTTTTCACCATACTATGATATACAGTTACTCGCATGTTTTACATGTCTTTACATTGTACCTTGATGGGAGACTAAGTTCTGTTCGGGAGAAGGGTTACAACCCCGGTCCTTGTTTGGTTTAAGGGTTGTAACTCAGCTTCCGAACAGTTTCCTACTCTTTCTATATCTTTGTCTTGTATTTTATTATATTGTCTCTTATGGAATTTGTCAATTTATATGGAACTGCTGTTAGTGCTTGTACTTGCTCATTTTTCTGACAGGATACCGTTGATAATATTTTAGGAGTTGTTATACCATTATTGGACTTCATGATGTTGCTAGCTGAGGTGGATCTCACTATCCTTCTATGTGAGCTGCCTGGTAGTTATCCTTAGTTGGTCTTGTTTTTCTTTCTTTATTTTCACATCTTATGATTCCTTCTAGTAGTTTCTATTGTTCTTGTGCCTTAGTTATCTTTCCTATCTTATCTTCTTTAGAAGTTGGGTTGTGATTGAGTACATTTGTAGTTCATGGACCTTCTAGATGTAGTGTATATTTTTGGGTACTAGACAGCGTTCTACCGCCAATACTGCAACGTAGGCTGGACGTGGCCCACGTATTTGTATCCGTATATTCGGGTGCGGGTCGTGACACGTCCACAACAATTTTAACAAGCGTCCCAATGACGCTGGAGGATCGGGAGTACAAAAGCGTCCAAACACATCCGAGAATCAGCATCCGTATCCAGGATTATATTACAATATCTGCGACAGGCATGGGCTTCGTACGGGCGAGTGTTTCTACAGAACATGTTACGGGTGTGGCGAGAAGGGCCATTCAAAGCCGCAATGTCCGAAAAATGTTCCGAATCAACACAACCCACCAAGGAACATTCCGAATCAATATAAAGTGCCTATACTGCAAGGTGCAAATACGGTGCCCGTCAACTCGCAGAATCAACGCCATGGAGCTCAAGGCCGAGTCTATGCATTAACTCGAGATGAGGCGTTCGTCCGATACTGTTGTAACAGGTATATTACTCTACAAAAATATACCTGCTCGAGTACTATTCGATTCAGGTGCGACGTATAGTTTTATATCTGCTAATTTTGTGGAAGAAAATAAAATAACCATGCAATCACTAGATATGGACATTAGCGTTATCACTCCATCGGGAGTCGATATGCCTGCGAACTTTATTTATAGGGATGGACACATTTGCATCGGAAGAAGAAATCTATCCTTGGATGTCGTCGTACTAGACATCAAAGAGTACGACATAATCCTGGGCATGGATTGGTTGGGCGCTTGTCACGCAACGATCGAGTGCGCAGAGAAGAGAGTAGTGTTTCGTCTTCCTGGCGAGACAGAGTTATCATATTCGTGCAATACGGTCTCGAAGACGGCAATAATGGTATCGGCAATCTTGGCAAGGCGTATGTTGCGTTCCGGCTGTGCGGGATACTTGGCATCAGTTCGAGACACACAGAAGGATAATACAAACACAATGCAGACTGATGTTGTGGCAGATTTTCTCGACGTTTTTCCTGACGAGATGTCCGAGATGCCGCCGAATCGAGAAATAGAATTCAGCATCGACACCTTTTCGGATACATTACCGATATCAAAAGCGCCTTACCGAATGGCTCCAGCAGAACTGAAGGAGCTGAAGCTACAATTATAAGAGTTGCTAGACCGCAGATTTATTCGCCATAGCGTCTCTCTGTGGGGAGCTCCCGTACTATTTGTGAAGAAGAAGGATGGATCGATGTGGCTATGCATCGACTATCGGGAACTCAATAAGGCGACCGTGCGGAACAAGTATCCCTTGCCACGAATCGATGACTTGTTTGACCAACTACAAGGCACGACAATATTTTCAAAAATCGATTATAATGACCATTGTTCGTATTATGTATCTCGATATACGTGTACGTATTTAGTCTCGTGTGGCTTGTCTCCTTGTTTGGTTCGGCCCAACTTAGCTTGGTTCAGCTTGGTTTAGCATGGTTCGGTTTTTGCTAGATTTTGTGTGGACCAAACCACTCTCATTACATTAAATATCCCACCTACCACCACTTTCATTAAATATCCCACCTACCACCACCCACTTTTCATTAAATATCCCACTAGCATTTCTCTCTCTTCATTACTTCTTCTTCTCCACATTACTTCTTCAACCACCAGAGAGAGATAGAGAGAGTGGGAGAGCTTAGGCAAGTGCACCTTACTTCATGGAGAAAGTCCATTTTTATTGTTCTATTATTTTTCTCATGTGTTTTTAACCCACTTTAGTACTTGGCATTTTTTATTTCCATGGTTAAATTCTTGTAGATCCAGCTTTGTGGTATTTTCGGTTTCTAGAATTTTGGATCTATCAAACTTGCATATTTGCTAGTTGAGGATCCCTTGATTGCAGGAAAATTTGTTTGGTCCAAAATTCGGTCTGTGGAAATTTTGCTGATCCGAATAAGCATTCAGGAGTACATTACTCTAATAAGGAGCCGCATATGCTTCCTTAGGAATGCATGAGCTTTTGTATGCATTTAGCATGCAAGCTCACGTAATGAGCCGCATAGACTTTAAAGAAAGCATTTAATACACTTTTCTTATAATGCATTTTTTTATGCATTCTTTCTTAATGCATTTTCCATACATTTTCCTAAAGAAATCCTTGCTAGCCGCAGGGGTTCTGGAGCTAGCCGCATGGGTTTTGGATGCAATACTAACCCATTCTTAAAGCATTTGTCCTTTATGCTTTAAATGCTTGGTTAAAGCATTTGTCCTTTATGCCTTAAATGCTTGGTTAAAGCATTTGTCCCTTATGCTTTAAAAGCTTGGTTGAAGCATCCTGGAAAGGGGCTAGCCGCATAAGCTTTTAAGCCTTTTTGCATTTTAGGCCTTGAAGTTTACATTTTATACTTTAGTCCTTAGCAATACAACTAAATGCATCATAGCCGCATAAGCATTTAAGAATGCATTTAATGCATTCATCCTGAGCACTTTTCCTAATGTATTATATTAAAATATTACTTAATGCAAATTTTATTATTATTATGCACTATGCATGGCCTTATTAATGCAGAAGCCAGCCGCATATGGGGCAAATGCATTACTTCAATGCATTTTATTATTATTATTTTTATGCCCGAGCCGCATATGGCTCCCATCAGCCGTATTGCATACTAATGCAATATTTTAATGCATGCAAGCATACATAAATTATATATTAAAATATTAATATATTTTGTATATTAATATATTTGGTATATTAAATATATTAATATAGTGTATTTATTGTATTAATGCATTATTTAATGCATCACACTAATATATTATAATAATGTATTTAATGCAATTGCCTACTAGCATGCATATTTATATATCTTTTGCCCAGCCGCATATGGCCAAGTGATTGCGGGCCGCATGGAAATTTTCTGAGCCGCATGAGTTTTTTCCCTCAGTCCTTGCCCCTTTTTAAATATTTAATTACTAAATATGTACTTGTGCTAAATTAATTATTCTCGTACACGATGGTGACCCGTCGTGGTGCACTTTCGACATGACATGATAGTGGCCCGACGCGGCGCACTCCTGACAGTAAGCATGACATGACAAGATTTGATGGCCTGGACACCGTGGATGATTGTGTTTGTACAATTGAACCAAAAATGTTTTCATCATGTCTAGGATAGGGATCCCTGAGTACCACGATCAGGGATACCCACTATAAATGGCTAAGGCTAATAACTAGAATAATTTAGTAGTCATGAGAGATTTTTCCAGCTACAGGCGATCCCGTTATCCCGGCCACCATATTGGGACTTGCAGCCTGCCGACGAGTAGGGCACAAGTCCAAATTCACTAATGTATAGAAAAGAACGATGCACTGCTTAATGAACCCAAGTCGCCTGGATAACCTTGATTAGCTGTGTAGTGCCCCGACCCGCAAGATGCCTTATGATGGATGGTTGGTTCGATGAAGCCTTGTTGGACTTGGGATTATGCGAAGGATCGCTTGGAAGACTATGCGATCGTGGCGGGAATCGTCCTATGAATGTGAGTAGTGTTGAACCCTTCAAAGATCCTTTAGCTTCACGCTTAAAATAAGGATAGTGTGCTATGTTTCTTATTGTGTTGCTCAATAATACCTTGCATGGAATTCGGAAAGATAATGAAAGATAATAATCACATGAACGTAAACTGTTGTGGCTAAGTGAATTGTATGCTTGTACGCTGTTGCAATAAAATATATGACAGGTGAAGGCAAAGCCCCAAATACTTGGGCGGTGAGTATATCGAGCTTTGGCTTGATGAATAGTTGATAACACAGATATTAAGACCCAAGAACTGGGCAGTGAGTATGCTTGAATTATGTCCGAATGAACGTATGCTAAACAGGTGCTAAGTCCCAGAAACTGGGCGGTAAGTACATTGAGTTGGTTGAAAAGATGTATGGTATCAAAGATGTGGCAAAGAGATTGGATAACAACATTCTATTATCCTGTGCCGATGTAGAATGTTGATACCACTAAGACCCTGGATGGGCAGATGATAATATGGGCGTTGGCTCAAGGCAAGATGGCTAGATGGCAATATGAATGAGAATGATGGTTTTGCTTAGTTTTTCTTATCATGCATTATATGTTTTCTTCTTAGATAAGTTGCATATAGTTGCAGGGTCATGGACAACTTGTCGACAAGGTGTAGTTCCTCGAACGGTATTTCCTGGGCCATGGAACCCGGTTCGTCCTAGGGGGAACAAGGATGGTGTCGATGTACTGACATCGGGATTGCAGGACTTGCAGTGGAGGCTTGCTACCGCCCACTGAAAGGACGCTGAAATCCCATAGTGCTGAAGTAGTAGCATGGTGTTTCGGAAACCTTCCATGGATTTGCACCCCATTTGGAGTTAGCCGTTCACCAGAAGATGATCCAAGATGGCGTGTCGCCAGTGACCTTCATATAGATAGGTCCAGTGCTAATGATGTCTTATGCAGGCAGAGTAAGTTATTACTCAAATACAGGAAAGGATGTCGGCTGTTGGTAAGAATCACCTGAACGGTGATATTCATATTGAATCATGATATTGTTCCTAACAATGTCTTGTGCAGGCAGAGTAAGTATTATAAATGTACAGGGATAGCTACACGACCGAGGGTAAGAATCACCAAAGGGTGATAACTGCATGCTTTAAATTATGTTAGCTATAAGATTTGCATGCTTTACTTCTTGTCGGCTATAACATGAAATTGACCCTAAGGCAACGAGAAAGACAACTGTTAATAATGTTCTGTAACATGATTACTTAGTGTTGTCTTCTTAGGTGAGTTGGGCCAGCACCGCTCGCCAGTACATTGATGATGTACTGACCCACGTTGTGGACAATATTACAGGTGTTTGCTTGGGGGAAATTCTGTGAATCAGTGCTTGGCATCGATGAATCGGATGGGTGTGCAGAAGCTCTTCTTTCAAGACAATGTCTTCTGCTATACGGGACATAATGTATGGAACAGTGGAACTCAGATGTACCAGTGAGATTGTAGCCAAATTGGCAAGTCATTGTAAAGAAGTCGGTATATTCATTTGTAGCCTAAAGGGCAAGTGTATACATTCAGTTGGCTATTCAAAGAGTCTTGTAATCAATTGTAAACTCTGTATTCCGCTGCAAGTCTTGTAATCCATTTTGAATATCAATAAAGAGATACATTTCTATATAAATTGTGTGACTTCAATTTATCTGCTTGGTTCCGCTGCGTTGTCGATGTTTTCTGAGAATTACCAGGAACTGTAATGGTTTTGCCTTGTACAAGTGTAATCTAGACTTGTACGGCATCACGCCCAGTGGCTAGTTTTCGATCCTCCGGGATCGGGGCGTGACATAATGGTATCAGAGCACGGCTTTACGTCCTTGGATTCCTATTCGATTTGTTTCGAATCAATGTCGCTACTAAGATGATTCTAAGCTGCTTCCGCGATGATTCAAAGATTGCTTCCGCGATTATTCAAAGTTGCTTCCGCGGTGAATCAAAGTTGCTTCCGCGAATACTCAAAGTTGCTTCCGCGATGAAATCAAAGTTGCCTCTATGATGACTCATAGTGCTTCTGCGATTATTCTGTGTTGCTTCTAAACTATTCTATGTTGTTCCCTTGACTGAAAGTCCGTTGATCATTCTAACCTCTCACTGGGTGTTCCATACAATAAGTCTAAATATGTGGGCTGTGATATGTGTGCTTTGTTGAATTTCTAAAAAGTTACCAAAAAGAATAACAATGATGCGATGCGTAAGTTGTGATGTATGCTGGATGTCTTATGTGTGGGATTCTTTGGAGTCGATTGTTATGCAGCAATCGACCGTGGGTGATGGTTTGGTATTTTGGAACAGAATGTGCATGGATTTCAGTGAATGGGAATCGACAGAATCTTGAGTCGATATTTGTGGTCAGCATAACCACTGCAGGATGGATAGTCCATGTTGGACGTTGGTTTGATACGAAGGAATATTGTGTTGAGGATGGCTTGAGCTCTGAGTGGTATATTGCATATACCCTTGTCGTGATAAGATGTCCCTTGACCCTTGATGTGTCTATGATTTTGTGATTGCTTTACCTATAAGGTAGTGGGTGGTATCGAATCGTAGCTGAGCTTACGATTGATACATGTTGGCTAGGCGTGTTCCTTGATTGTTAAGTTGGATGACCGTTGTGAGATTTTGATGTGTTCAGATGAACCATCGCTAGACCTTGTCGGTTAGCATTAAGTTGGGTAATAAGAGAATTGAGAATATGAAATGATGCTTTGGTTGGGAAAGAAAAGAATTTTAAATTCAGGCGAGTACTTGAATCAGTTGGGTAGAAGGATTGTAGGCTTGGTAACGATAGTGTGGTGTTGCTATCGAATGATTTTGCGGGAATAACTATGGACCGAATATTGAACGATGTTGGAATTGAGTTAAAGAAATTGCATGTTGGATATCGATAGAATTGATGGTGATGTTAGACGCTTATCAGGATGCTACGAATGATTTAGACGATGCAGAGAGAGTTGCATCAACGACCAAAAAGTTAGAGAATGGGCTTGTGGAATAGATGATCTTAGCACGTGGTGCAGTGTGCTTGAGAGAAATTGATGTCCCGAATTAACATGTTACGACCCTTAAATATTTTGAGGCACAGAGAATGAGTACTTGTCCCTTGATGCATGAAAGAGTAGATGTTCCTTACGAGAGTCGAATGGCTGGAATACAAATAAGTATCGAGGTACAGCGATATGTAAGAGACCATGTCGGTAGATGATGTTGTCGCATGAATAACAAGTTTGGTGGAATATAGAATTGTTGGACTATGACTTAGCCGATGAGTTATGTCATGTCCACTAAGATGACCGATATATGATGCTAGATGATTGGTGCCATAGAGATTGGATCGGTACATAAATAGTAAATCTTCTTATGGAATCAGAAGGAGATGATACAAAACTAATATTGGTGGTTAACGTGAATTGCTAAGAGATGACCGTGTTGGTGCTAGAAAATTTATAAATGATGCCTCGGAAGATATATGATTGTGTAGTTGCCTTATTTTTTGTTGGATAAGAGAGTACAGACCGTATCGATGATCTAAGAATGTGGAAAACGAATATGTCGCGAAGAGACCGTAGAAAAGAGATCATAAGTGATAAAGTATTGAGATAGCAATGTCGGATGATGACTCGAAATAGTTGACCCGATTGAATAGACCATTTGAGTACGATATGAGGATGCAAGTCGGATTGAACAAGTGATGCTATGTCTATGCAAGTGGAAATTAAAAGTTGGATATTCGATTGAGAAGTTTTATATGATAGCTTTGGATTGACCCGTAAGAATTGTTGGATAGAATTGTCGGATAGATTTTGTCGGTTGCGGGTAAGTCTAGAATGAGACTTCGTTGGGTATGACTCGAGTATGAGTACGGGTAGAAAGACTTGACCCTAGATTGTTGGCTAGTTGCCTAGATTGTCGGTTGGTTGCCTAGATTGTTGGCTAGTTGCCTAGATTATCGGTTAGTTGCCTAGATTGTTGGCTGGTTGCCTAGAGTGTCGGTTTGTTGCCTAGATTGTTGGTTGCTTGCTTAAGTCTCAGATTGGTTGGCTATGTTCTTCAGTTGTCCGTGTTGGGTATAAGTTCATAAGATTGGGATGGCGTCCCATGTCCCTAAGTTGGTCAGACCATAGAGTTGCCCTATGTTGAGAATTGGTTGCCTCTAAGATAAGAGATAAGTATGCCCCTGATAGCTACTCATCTCATATAGGTTAGCTGAATGTCTGGTTTAGCTTAGATTAGCTGACCGTAGAGACTTGATTGTATGCTAAGTTGACTATTGGAAAACCATAGGATGTCCCTATTATTGTTGCGTGAGTTTAGTCGGAATGAGTAAGATGTGTTGGAAGGTAGGCTTCGGGATGGAATGGATAATTGGGAAACTTTGATGTTATAATGTTGGATGGAATGACGGATCATGTTGGTTTCGGAAATTGAGTTGCCTTGGTTGAAATATTGGAAATTGTTAGAACTGGTTGGATTGGTTGATTTATATTGAGCTGCGAAATTGTTGGTAGTGCTTTGATATAGTTGGAATAATTTCATTGACCGGATCAAGATTGAGGATAAGTGTAATGACGGAATTGGATAGTGCATGTAGCCGAGATCGGCGAATGTGAATATGAATGACCCTCAGAATTAATGTTGCTGGGATATGATAGTTGCCTATGCGAGAGGATAAATATGTTGGCTTGATCAATATGAGAAAATGTTGGAGCACAACGAAAAATATTACTAGAGTGGAATGATGGTACAATTTGATGGATGAATCAGGATCGAGAAAATTTATGAGTTGCAAACAAAGTGTATGGATGCGAACGATGATGAGTACAAGATTTGATCGATGAGAATCGGATATCAAAATGAAATGTGGCTATAGGATTTATCAACTTTGATGGCATGGATGACAATGAACTTGAAAGGAATACTTGATACATCTAAGTCTGATTACTTTGGAAAATGTTGGGATCGATTGTAGAAAATTTCTCGAGTTGAAATTGGTAACATCTATTGTGTTATTAGTTGGTTTGGATATTGAATAAATAAAGTAGGATTATACGAGATGCTCAAGAAGAATTATTGATTGTTCGGAAGAAAAGTTATACCGTAGCCCGTTCGTTTTCTCTATCGCTAAACTTGGCTGAAGTGTATGTATTTCGGGGACGCCTAAAATATGTGCATGACTCCAACTAAGTGGTATGCTGAATTCAAACGAAGCCACGGGGAAGATTATCATGTGCTAAAAGATTTGCACGAGTGTCGGAGGAAAGATCAAAGATGGTAAACTATTTTGAATCAATTGAGATGCTATGTCGAGACGGTGTATTTACTTGAATCAATCGAGAGATTGCGAAGAAATATTAAATGGTACAAGTTGATCGTTAAGAAGTTTCATGAAAAAGTCGGTTGAAGTTTTGAGGATGAGTTTTGTTTTAAGTTTCGAGGACGAAACTTTTTCTGGGTGGTATATATTGTAGTGCCCCGACCCGCAAGATGCCTTATGATGGATGGTTGGTTCGATGAAGCCTTGTTGGACTTGGGATTATGCGAAGGATCGCTTGGAAGACTATGCGATCATGGCGGGAATCGTCCTATGAATGTGAGTAGTGTTGAACCCTTCAAAGATCCTTTAGCTTCACGCTTAAAATAAGGATAGTGTGCTATGTTTCTTATTGTGTTGCTCAATAATACCTTGCATGGAATTCGGAAAGATAATGAAATATAATAATCACATGAACGTAAACTGTTGTGGCTAAGTGAATTGTATGCTTGTACGCTGTTGCAATAAAATACATGACAGGTGAAGGCAAAGCCCCAAATACTTGGGCGGTGAGTATATCGAGCTTTGGCTTGATGAATAGTTGATAACACAGATATTAAGACCAAAGAACTGGGCAGTGAGTATGCTTGAATTATGTCCGAATGAACGTATGCTAAACAGGTGCTAAGTCCCAGGAACTGGGCGGTAAGTACATTGAGTTGGTTGAAAAGATGTATGGTATCAAAGATGTGGCAAAGAGATTGGATAACAACATTCTATTATCCTGTGCCGATGTAGAATGTTGATACCACTAAGACCCTGGATGGGCAGATGATAATATGGGCGTTGGCTCAAGGCAAGATGGCTAGATGGCAATATGAATGAGAATGATGGTTTTGCTTAGTTTTCCTTATCATGCATTATATGTTTTCTTCTTAGATAAGTTGCATATAGTTGCATGGTCATGGACAACTTGTCGACAAGGTGTAGTTCCTCGAACGGTATTTCCTGGGCCATGGAATCCGGTTCGTCCTAGGGGGAACAAGAATGGTGTCGATGTACTGACATCGGGATTGCAGGACTTGCAGTGGGGGCTTGCTACCGCCCACTGAAAGGACGCTGAAATCCCATAGTGCTGAAGTAGTAGCACGGTGTTTCGGAAACCTCCCATGGATTTGTACCCCATTTGGAGTTAGCCGTTCACCAGAAGATGATCCAAGATGGCGTGTCGCCAGTGACCTTCATATAGATAGGTCCAGTGCTAATGATGTCTTATGCAGGCAGAGTAAGTTATTACTCAAATACAGGAAAGGATGTCGGCTGTTGGTAAGAATCACCTGAACGGTGATATTCATATTGAATCATGATATTGTTCCTAACAATGTCTTGTGCAGGCAGAGTAAGTATTATAAATGTACAGGGATGGCTACATGACCGAGGGTAAGAATCACCAAAGGGTGATAACTGCATGCTTTAAATTATGTTAGCTATAAGATTTGCATGCTTTACTTCTTGTCGGCTATAACATGAAATTGACCCTAAGGCAACGAGAAAGACAACTGTTAATAATGTTCTGTAACATGATTACTTAGTGTTGTCTTCTTAGGTGAGTTGGGCCAGCACCGCTCGCCAGTACATTGATGATGTACTGACCCACGTTGTAGGCAATATTACAGGTGTTTGCTTGGGGGAAATTCTGTGAATCAGTGCTTGGCATCGATGAATCGGATGGGTGTGCAGAAGCTCTTCTTTCAAGACGATGTCTTCTGCTATACGGGACATAATGTATGGAACAGTGGAACTCAGATGTACCAGTGAGATTGTAGCCAAATTGGCAAGTCATTGTAAAGAAGTCGGTATATTCATTTGTAGCCTAAAGGGCAAGTGTATACATTCAGTTGGCTATTCAAAGAGTCTTGTAATCAATTGTAAACTCTGTATTCCGCTGCAAGTCTTGTAATCCATTTTGAATATCAATAAAGAGATACATTTCTATATAAATTGTGTGACTTTAATTTATCTGCTTGGTTCCGCTGCGTTGTCGATGTTTTCTGAGAATTACCAGGAACTGTAATGGTTTTGCCTTGTACAAGTGTAATCTAGACTTGTACGGCATCACGTCCAGTGGCTAGTTTTCGATCCTCCGGGATCGGGGCGTGACAAGCTGCAGGGCTTGTGGTTGGAGGAATATCTCATTGCATGTTGTGATAACCCTAGTTAGCTAATGTAGAAAGCCGTAGTCATTGATTAGCCGGAAACGATTGTATGGTATAGTTTCAGTGCTCGATTATTGCAAGTTTGATCGCATGATTGTCACTATTAGCAATAAAGATCAGAGGCTGAGTCTGTTCAGGCGAAGGGTTACAACCCCGGTCCTTGTTTGGTTTAAGGGTTGTAACCTGGCTCCCGGAACAGTTCTAAGTCCTCTCTTCGTTTATTGTATTATTGTACCCCACGTCATGCTTGTAATGATTTACCTTACCAACAAGATTGGAGACGGAGTTCTATTCAAGTGAAGGGTTACAACCCCGGTCCTTGTTTGGTTTAAGGGTTGTGACCTGGCTACTTGAATGGTTCCCTCTTACTCCATTATGACTGTTGTTATCTCTTTACTTTCAGTTCTTTTATCTGCTTTAATACATTTTCTGATATACTGGTTTTAGTTCTTAAGTGAAGCCTCCTTGTGGCACTTGCTCTTCCTAGAATCTGACCCAGCTGGTTTTATGTGGCCAGATTTCGGAGCTACCTCAGAGGATCTACCGACCTTCCATCCCGATGGTGACCATCAGGCGTGACCAGGCAACGAGTGGGTTTATTTTTGCTCTCTCACTCTATTGTAAATTTTTTATTTTGAGGCGTTTAGCCTGCGAGCACCTATTAGCTCGTATTGCATACCTTATTATTGTCTGCCTACGGGTTGTAACATGATTGACAGATCCTAGGGTTGATCATGTATGACTAAACTCTTGCTAGTCCTCACATTTTGTAACGACTAGCTTCATGATCAACTGGATATGTAATGTTTGGGACGCCTTATTATTGTATATTTGGTGTTCTTATATCTTGTAACTTTACTTGCTTGCTTGAGATTAAGACATTTAGGCTTGTTATTGACCATAGGAGACTGATGGATTGTAGTTAAACTCTCATGTATCTAAACAGCCGTGACCGTATAGTGGGGTGGATTCCGTTTCATTATACGTAGCTGGCTATGTTTACCTCCGCTCTCCAGTATTCTGGTTCTGGGGCGTTACATGGTTTAAGTGGTAGCCCATGCAGGTCTTGTAAATCAAGATATGTGAGGGTTTACCGAATAGATGTCTCAATCAGCACTTGCCTTTGATCTCTGCCATCTTTTAATCCCTGAGATTCTCGACTTGATCACATGCTTGTATCGTTGGATCTGTCTTGGTCCTTCCTTATTGTTTCCTATGTCGTCTTCTTAAGCGGCATTGTTCCTGGACCTGCCAATCAGCAAGGCGAAGCACATCCCGTGGACCAGCAGCAACAAGAAGACCAGGCCCAGCACTCAGGAGCAGCCTCCAGGGCCATGCCTTCCAGAGATCCAGAACCCCAGGTGCAGTCAGCCCAGCCCGCAAGGTAGGATGATGGAGCTTTGGTAGGACTTATCAGGGAGTTGCTTGCATCGCAGGATCGTCGAGGGAATGCCTTGCATCAGGCCGTGGCAGATGCTCTGGGCAGAGGTGGACATCATGGGAACAGTGCAGCGAACAGTTTCAAGCGCCTGAATCCTCCATTCTTCGATGGCAGCGAAGATTCTATCGCTGCTGATGCGTGGCTTCAGGACACCGAGGTGATATTGGAAGCAGCAAAGACCCCAGAAGATGAGAAGGTGGTCGTGGTGTGCCTGCAGTTATTGGATCTAGCCCGCAGCTGGTGGGCGGCACAGGCCGTTGGATTGGTGGCGCCTATTGCTTGGGCAGTATTCCGTGAGCGGTTCCGAACCAAGTACTTCGATGCGGTGGCTCAGTACGATCTTCAGACCAAGTTCACCAATTTGAAGCAGATGGGCAGGACGGTCGATGGGTATGCGGCCGAGTTTTCTAGGCTTAGTCGGTTTGCTCCCACCTTGGTGGCGACCGAGTTTGATAGAGCCCAGCGGTTTCAACAGGGACTCCACCTGGAGATTTTGTTGGCGGTGGAGCAGTTCGAGCATCAGACTTTCGATACGGTATTGAGGGCAGCTAGGAGGTATGAGTATACCTCTCAGAGGATAGTGGACAGGACTGGAGGTCGAAAACGATCTCACGGCCAGATGAATCAGTCGTCAGCTCCAGCCCCGGCAGCTAGAGCTTTAACTATTGGAGCTCCGAGAAGGGCAGCTTCAGTTACGTCGGTTCAGCATTCAACCCCGACGTATCCTCAGCAGCAGAAGCAGAAGCAGTCTTCCTCCATGGGCTGCTCTTATTGTGGGAAGCCTGGACATGTTGTTTCAGAGTGTCGCAAGGCTCGAGGATTGTGTTTGCTTTGTGGAGCGCCAGACCACAAGGTAGGGTCCTGCCCGTTCAGGACTGACTCATCACCCGCCAGGACCAGTTCATCAGTGAGGGGACCAGCCCCAGTACCAGTCCCGCAGCCGCAGTTTCCATCCCCAAGGCCATTTCCAACGCAGACCCAAGCTTTTCATCAGCAAAGGCCTCAGCAGTTTGCCCAGGCGCAAGCCCAGAATAAGCAGCGAGGATTCCAGCAGAGAGTGTCGGCACCCAGAGGACATGGTCAAGTATTGGCTTTGACCATGGGAGAAGAAGGAGTGGCACCAGGTGAGGTAGTGGCAGGTACTATTCTCATCAACACTTTTTCGGCTACAGTATTATTTGATTCTGGTGCACCGCATTCATTTATGTCTACACGATTTACGACACGGATAGGACTGGATCCCGAGTCACTATCAGTAAGGCTCAATATACTTACTGGTAATGGTCTTGTGGGAGTAGATAGAGTGTTTTCCTCGTGTCGAATCGTGGTTAGCAGTAGAGAGTTTCCCGCTAGGCTGATAGAATTCCCGATGGCCGATTATGATGTAGTCTTAGGGATGGATTGGTTGAGAGACCAGTATGCTAGGATAGACTGCCATATTGACAGAGTTGTTTTTAGCATTCCAGGCGAGCCGGAGTTTTTCTTTTCTCGAGGCGAAGTGGAACGTTCTCCTCCAGTATTGCGGATGGCCGTAGCAGCAGTACAGTTACCCCGGATAGTAGAGGAATTTTCAGACGTTTTCCCGGAAGAGCTTCCAGGGATGCCGCCAGAACGGGAGATCGAGTTCACTATCGACTTGATTCCCGGGACAACACCAGTGTCAGAGAGAGTCTACAGGATGGAGCCGTCAGAATTGGAGATCTTGTACAAGATGATTGAAGAACTCCGGACCAAGGAATTCATTCGTGCAAGTGGATCGCCTTGGGGAGCCCCGATGCTTCTTGTGAAAAAGAAAGATGGTACATCCAGATTATGTGTTGACTATCGTACCTTAAACTCAGTGACAATCAAGAACAGATATCCTCTCCCAAGGATAGATGACTTGTTTAATCAGCTCAGAGGAGCGGCGGTATTTTCGAAGATTGATTTGCGGTCAGGATACCATCAGATCAGAGTCAGAGAGCACGACAACCCAAAGACAGCTTTTCGATCTAGATATGGGCATTGGGAGTTCCTCGTTATGTCCTTTGGAGCAACCAATACGCCGGCCGTATTCATGGACCTCATGAATCGTATCTTCATGCCTTATTTGGACCAGTTCGTGATAGTGTTTATAGACGATATCCTGGTCTACAGCAAGAGTGAAGCGGAGCATGAGCAGCATCTCAGAGTTGTCCTCCAGATTCTTCGAGAACACCAGTTGTATGCCAAGTTTAGTAAATACGAATTCTGGCTCGATCGCATTTCATACTTGGGTCATATCATCACCAAGGGTGGAGTGGAAGTGGATCTCCAGAAGATAGTGGCTATCGAAACCTGGCCAGTGTTCCGTACAGTTGCAGAAGTTTGTAGTTTTCTTGGATTGGCCGGCTATTACCGGAGATTTGTGTCGGACTTTGCTCGAATTTCAGCGCCATTGACGCAGTTGACCCGCAAGGATGTGCAGTTTACTTGGACAACAGAATGTCAGGAATCTTTTAGGAAATTGAAGCGAGGCTTGATGACGGCACCTGTTCTCACACTTCCAGATGGGACCGGAGGATTTTCAGTGTACTGTGACTCTTCAGGCAAGGGTTTAGGATGTGTTTTGATGCAGCATAGGAAGGTAATAGCTTATGCATCACGTCAACTTCGTGATCATGAGAGAAATTACCCAACCCATGACTTAGAGCTGGCAGCAGTAGTATTTGCACTTAAGTTGTGGAGACACTACTTGTATGGAGATAGAGTGGAGATATTCACCGACCACAAGAGTCTGAAGTATATTTTCACCCAGAAGGACCTTAACATGCGTCAGAGAAGATGGCTAGAGCTACTTGTGGATTATGATGTCAACCTGCAGTATTACCCTGGAAAGCCAACGTTGTGAAAGATGCATTAAGCAGAAGAGCCGGAGTTTACCTTCTGACAGCGCAACCAGAGTTGTTAGCAGATCTTCAGAAGATGGGTATAGAAGTTGTCCTTCCTACCAATGTGGCATTGATGGCCAGCATGCAAGTGCAGTCCAGTATAGTTGAGAGGATCAAGATAGCTCAGTCCTCCGACTCTAAGCTTCAGCGGCTTAGAGCAGAATGTGAAGCAGGACGACGACCAGAATTATGCATTCATGAAGATGGTACACTTCGACATGGTAAGCGTCTTTGTGTACCCAGTGGAGATATCAGACAGAAAGTGATGGCGGAAGCTCATAGTTCTCAGTATTCGATTCATCCCGGTGGCACGAAGATGTACCGAGTTATCCGTCAACCTTTTGGTGGAATGGCATGAAGAGGGAGATAGCTCGGTTTGTCTCTCGGTATTTGGTTTGCCAACAAGTCAAAGCTGAACACCAGAGGCCAGCTGGACTTCTTCAGCCCTTGCCAATTCCAGAATGGAAGTGGGAACATATAACCATGGATTTCGTGACTGGATTACCTAGATCCCCAGCCGGTAGAGATGCTATTTGGGTTATAGTTGATAGGCTCACGAAGGTGGCTCACTTTCTCCCGTTCAGAGTGGGTCAATCGACGGCTCAGCTAGCAGAGATGTATCTTCGACATATTGTCAGATTCCACGGTGTACCAGTCAGTATCACCTCGGACCGAGATTCAAGATTCATGTCACACTTTTGGCGTAGCTTGCAAGAGAGTTTGGAAACTCGCCTCCAGTTCAGCTCAGCTTATCACCCGCAGACAGATGGTCAGTCGGAGCGCACGATCCAGACTCTTGAGGATATGTTGAGATCTTGTACACTCGACTTCGATGGTTCGTGGGAAGATCACCTACACCTGGTGGAGTTCTCTTACAATAATAGTTTCCAAGCCAGTATCCAGATGGCTCCGTTCGAGGTGCTGTATGGAAGAAAGTGCAGATCTCTACTAGCATGGGATGATGTGGGAGAGAGGCAGATGCTTGGTCCAGAGATGATCGCTCAGACGGTTGAAGTGGTCAGGAGAGTTAGAGATCATCTTCGCGTTGCACAAGATCGTCAGCGCCATTGGGCCGATTCTCATCGGCGTCCCCTTGAATTTTCTGTCGGCGACTATGTATTCTTGAGGATCTCGCCTAACCGTGGCGTCATTCATTTTGGCGTACGGGGAAAGCTTAGTCCTAGGTATATAGGGCCGTTCGACATTCTGGAGCGAGTAGGAGACGTGTCCTATCGTCTCGCTCTTCCGCCGTCTCTGAGTGAGGTGCATGACGTGTTCCATGTATCCCAACTACGACGGTATATCCCGGACCCGAGCCACATCCTGAATCATTCGGAATTGGTTGTGGGTACCAACCTTTCGTATGAGGAGAGGCCCATATCCATATTGGACCAAAGAGAGAAGATACTCAAGAACAAGACTATCAAGTTAGTCCGTGTTGCTTGGGGTCATCACTCTTTGGGAGAGTCAATGTGGGAGCGTGAGGATGATATCCGATCGCGATATCCCGACCTGTTTGACTCGTGAGGTATAATATCCTTCTTATGCCTCATGTTTTCGATTTCTTGCTTGCATGCATGATTGTTTGATTACTTAACTAGTATAGCTTGCCTGTGAGTAGTATAGCTTGTCCTTGCATCTCTAGCCACTTGATTAAATTCCGAGGATGGAATTCTTTTAAGGTGGGTAGAGTTGTAATGACCATTATTCGTATTACGTATCTCGGTATACATATACGTATTTAGACTCGTGTGGCTTGTCTCCTTGTTTGGTTCGGCCCAACTTAACTTGGTTCAGCTTGGTTTAGCATGGTTCGGTTTTTGCTAGATTTTGTGTGGACCAATCCACTCCCACCTACCACCACTTTCTTTAAATATCCCACCTACCACCACCTACTTTTCATTAAATATCCCACTAGCATTTCTTTCTCTTCATTACTTCTTCTTCTCCATATTACTTCTTCAACCACCAGAGAGAGATAGAGAGAGTGGAAGAGCTTAGGCAAGTGCACCTTGCTTCATGGAAAAAGTCTATTTTTATTGTTCTATTATTTTTCTCATGTGTTTTAACCCACTTTAATACTTGGCATTTTTTATTTCCATGGTTAAATTCTTGTAGATCCAGCTTTGTGGTATTTTCGGTTTCTAGAATTTTGGATCTATCAAACTTGCATATTTGCTAGTTGAGGATCCCTTGATTGCAGAAAATTTTGTTTGGTCCAAAATTCGGTCTGTGGAAATTTCGCTGAGCCGCATAAGCATTCAGGAGTACATTAGTACATTACTCTAATAAGGAGCCGCATATGCTTCCTTAGGAATGCATGAGCTTTTGTATGCATTTAGCATGCAAGCTCACGTAATGAGCCGCATAGACTTTAAAGAAAGCATTTAATGCACTTTTCTTATAATGCATTTTTTTATGCATTCTTTCTTAATGCATTTTTCATACATTTTCCTAAAGAAATCCTTGCTAGCCGTATGGGTTCTGGAGCTAGCCGCATGGGTTTTGGATGCAATACTAACCCATTCTTAAAGCATTTGTCCTTTATGCTTTAAATGCTTGGTTAAAGCATTTGTCCTTTATGCCTTAAATGCTTGGTTAAAGCATTTGTCCCTTATGCTTTAAAAGCTTGGTTGAAGCATCCTGGAAAGGGGCTAGCCGCATAAGCTTTTAAGCCTTTTTGCATTTTAGGCCTTGAAGTTTACATTTTATACTTTAGTCCTTAGCAATACAACTAAATGCATCATAGCCGCATAAGCATTTGAGAATGCATTTAATGCATTCATCCTGAGCACTTTTCCTAATGTATTATATTAAAATATTACTTAATGCAAATTTTATTATTATTATGCACTATGCATGGCCTTATTAATGCAGAAGCCAGCCGCATATGGGGCAAATGCATTACTTCAATGTATTTTATTATTATTATTTTTATGCCCGAGCCGCATATGGCTCCCATCAGCCGCATTGCATACTAATGCAATATTTTAATGCATGCAAGCATACATAAATTATATATTAAAATATTAATATATTTTGTATATTAATATATTTGGTATATTAAATATATTAATATAGTGTATTTATTGTATTAATGCATTATTTAATGCATCACACTAATATATTATAATAATGTATTTAATGCAATTGCCTGCTAGCATGCATATTTATATATCTTTTGCCCAGCCGCATATGGCCAAGTGACTGCGGGCCGCATGGAAATTTTTCGAGCCGCATAAGTTTTTCCCCTAAGTCCTTGCCCCTTTTTAAATATTTAATTACTAAATGTGTACTTGTGCTAAATTAATTATTCTCGTACACGATGGTGACCCATCGTGGTGTACTTTCGACATGACATGATAGTGGCCCGACGCGGCGCACTCCTGACAATAAGCATGACATGACAAGATTTGATGGTCTGGACACCGTGGATGATTGTGTTTGTACAATTGAACCAAAAATGTTTGCATCATGTCTAGGATAGGGATCCCTGAGTACCACGGTCAGGGGTACCCACTATAAATGGCTAAGGCTAATAACTAGAATAATTTAGTAGTCATGAGAGATTTTCCCAGCTACAGGCGATCCCGTTATCCCGGCCACCATTGTGGGACTTGCAGCCTGCCGACGAGTAGGGCACAAGTCCAACTTCACTAATGTATAGAAAAGAACGATGCACTGCTTAATGAACCCAAGTCGCGTGGATAACTTAGATTAGCTGCAGGGCTTGTGGCTGGAGGAACATCTCATTGCATGTTGTGATAACCCTAGTTAGCTAATGTAGAAAGCCGTAGTCATTGATTGGCCGGAAAAGATTGTATGGTATAGTTTCAGTGCTCGATTATTGCAAGTTTGATCGCATGATTGTCACTCTTAGCAATAAAGATCAGAGGTTGAGTCTGTTCAGGCGAAGGGTTACAACCCCGGTCCTTGTTTGGTTTAAGGGTTGTAACCTGGATCCCGGAACAGTTCTAAGTTCTCTCTTCGTTTATTGTATTATTGCACCCCACGTCATGCTTGTAATGATTTACCTTACCAACAAGATTGGAGACGGAGTTCTATTCAAGTGAAGGGTTACAACCCCGGTCCTTGTTTGGTTTAAGGGTTGTGACCTGGCTACTTGAATGGTTCCCTCTTACTCCATTATGACTGTTGTTATCTCTTTACTTTCAGTTCTTTTATCTGCTTTAATACATTTTCTGATATGCTGGTTTTAGTTCTTAAGTGAAGCCTCCTTGTGGCACTTGCTCTTCTTGGGATCTGACCCAGCTGGTTTTGTGTGGCCAGATTTCGGAGCTACCTCAGAGGATCTACCGACCTTCCATCCCGATGGTGACCATCAGGCGTGACCAGGGCAATGAGTGGGTTTATTTTTGCTCTCCCACTCTATTGTAAAATTTTTATTTTGAGACGTTTAGCCTGCGAGCACCTGTTAGCTCGTATTGCATACCTTATTATTGTCTGCCTACGGGTTGTAACATGATTGACAGATCCTAGGGTTGATCATGTATGACTAAACTCTTGCTAGTCCTCACATTTTGTAACGACTAGCTTCATGATCAACTGGATATGTAATGTTTGGGACGCCTTATTATTGTATATTTGGTGATCTTATATCTTGTAACTTTACTTGCTTGCTTGAGATTAAGACATTTAGGCTTGTTATTGACCATAGGAGACTGATGGATTGTAGTTAAACCCTCATGTATCTAGACAGTCGTGACCGTATAGTGGGGTGGATTCCATTTCATTATACGTAGCTGGCTATGTATGCCCCCGCTCTCCAGTATTCTGGTTCTGGGGCGTTACATCGATCTTCGTTTAGGCTATCATCAGTTGAAGATCAAGTCCGACGACGTATCGAAGTCTGCCTTCTGCACTCGATATGGTCATTACGAATTCCTAGTCATGCCGTTCGGTTTGACAAATGCCCCAGCCGCTTTCATGGATCTGATGAATCGAGTCTTCCGACCCCAAATCGATAAATTTGTAGTCGTATTCATCGACGATATCCTTGTCTACTTAAAGAATCAAGAAGAGCATGCAGAATACTTGAAGACGGTATTACAGACTGCGTAAAAATAAATTATACGTCAAGCAGAGTAAATGCGAGTTCTGGATGAGTAGCGTGACATTCCTCGGACATGTAATCTCTGCCGAAGGTGTCGCGGCGGACCCAAAGAAGATTGAAGCGGTAGTAGATTGGAAACGACCTACCTCGGCTAACGATATTCGGAGTTTCCTGGGCTTAGAGGGCTACTATCGAAGATTCGTGCAAATTTTTTCAAAACTAGCATCGCCTCTGACTCGCCTCACCCAGAAGGGAGTAGTATTTAAATGGAGTGACGACTGTAAATCCAGCTTTCAAGAGTTGAAGCAACGGCTCATCTCAGCTCCAATCCTTGCACTTTCAGATGGTCCAGAAGGCTTTCAAATATTCAGCGACGCATCAGAAACTAGCCTCGGATGCGTACACATGCATAGAGATAAAGTCATCTCCTACGCTTCATGGCAGTTGAAGCAGCACGAGAAAAACTACCCGACGCACGACCTAGAATTGGTGGCAATTGTGTTTGCGTTGAAAATCTGGCGGCACTACCTCTATGGTGTGGCTTACAGAATATACACCGATCATAAAAGCCTAAAATACTTATTTACGCAACGAGAACTCAAACTACGGCAACGACGTTGGCTCGAACTCATAAAAGATTACGAGCTAACGATCGAGTATATGCCGGACAAGGAAAACGTTGTAGCCGACGCGTTTAGCAGAATGTTTATGGGATCACTGGCCCTAAATAATGAGATACGACGAGATCTTGAAACGATGGGTATTGAACTCGAAATTGAGTATCGACACCTGCACCTAGCTCAGTGGAAGTTAGGATCGAGCCTGCTTAACAAAATAAAGACCGCACAGAAGGGCGATTCATTCCTGAAGAAGATGCGCGAGCTGATTTCAACAGGAAGGGCGACTGACTTTGCGGATGACGGAGACGGGATGATGCGACTAAAAGGGAGGCTCTGCATTCCTGAAACTACCGAACTCAAGAAAGAAATTCTGACGGAGGCACATTATGCGAAGTACTCGTTATATCCTGGAAGCACTAAGATGTACAAGGACTTGCGCACAAACTTTTGGTGGCACGGTATGAAGAAAGACGTGGCTACTTTCGTATCGCGGTGCATGGCATGTTAGCAAGTAAAGACGGAACACCAAAGGCCAGGCAGAGAGATGCAGAACCTCGCCATCTCCGAGTGAAAGTGGGACAATATATCGATGGATTTTATTGTAGGATTTTCGAAGACGCCGCGGGAGACTGATGCGATTTGGATCATTATTGATAGATTGTCCAAGTCGGCTCACTTCATTGTAATTAAAGTAGGATGGAGCGTCGATCTGTTAGCACAAATCTACATCGACGAGATTGTTCAACTGCACGGGGTACCGGCCTCAATAATTTCGGACAGAGACGGGCAATTCCTATCGCATTTTTGGACGATCCTACAAGCGGCGATGGGGACCAAACTAAACTTTAGTTCTGCGTACCACCCCCAAACAGACGGTCAGATGGAGAGGGTAAATCAAATCTTAGAGGATATGTTGTGTAAAACCCCTCAAAATATTTTTTATTTTTATTAATATTTATTGTTACTAAATAATGTTAATTGTTAAATAAATGCTTTTGCACTAATTATTAAATTATTGATAAAGTTTAGAAGTATATGATATATATATATATATATATATATATATATATATATATATATATATATATATATATATATATATATAGTGTTACTATTTATTGGTTTACTATTAGATTATATATATAAGCTTGTATAGTTTTGGTGTTAAAATTTTTAGCAACTAAACCCAATCCTTAATTTAACCTTAACCTAGGCCCAACCCATTAGGGACCTATTCATTTGGATCTCATTCCCATATATATATTCTTATAGGAGAACCAAATCACTCTCAACCCTAACCCTAAACTTGCCTCCACACAAACTCCACCTCTCCCCATCAAACCACCAGCCCCTCCCCCTCTTCCGTGCCTATCTCCTTCCCCTCACCCGGAGCCCCGCCGTCGACGACGAGACGCGGCGCTTCCCGCGCCCGCGTGTAGCAGCCGGCGCCCCCCCCCCCCCCCCCGCGCGCACTGCAGCCCGGCCGGCCCCGATCCGGCGGCCCCCTCGCGGCGTTCCACCCCCTGTGGCGTGGCGAGGTAACCCCAACCCCCCCGTGGCGCTGTCACGTGGATTAAATCCTCTTAGCATGCTTTAAACCAAGTTTTAGTATTTAAATTCTGATTATTCAGTTTTGTATTGATTGTTATGATGAATAAATGGAGGAATAATTAGATCTAAATGTAGAAAATCATTGGTAATTATGTAGGGGTTCTACCCTAATTTTTGTATGAATTAATATTAATTATTAGTATTTGTTTATATTTAATTATGAAGTTTCAATCCTAGTAATTAATTAAATGTGTTTACTGTTTTAATTTTTATGTAATATTTTGATCACGAATTAGATAAAATTTTGTACATGAAAAGTTTGTATAATTAATATAGTATTTTAAAATAATTTTTCCAGAATTTTTAGAATTAAAATTATAATTATTTTTTGTGAAAAACAGTGAATTAAAATTGTTTAATTAATTCCGTTTGATGCATATTATTTAATTGGTAAATAAATAAATAATATAATTTATATGGAAAATATAGATTTAATTATAAAGTAAATTATGGAAATTTTTCCAGTATTTTATTGGTTTTTAAAATATTTTATTTAGATTTTTCTTGGAAGTTTTGTATTAATCAAACTAATTATTAAATATCGTTTTCAATTTATATTATTTAATTGGTTAGCAATTAAATAATATTGTTTGAATAGAAAATGTTTGTAATAGTATATTATTCTGTAGAAAAATAATTCCAATATTTATTTATTATTATTTATAATTATTTAGATTTAGTTGGGTAATTTCTAGATTTATTACATAAGTTGAATATATTATATAATTAATTATTATTAATTATATAAATGTTGTAATTTTGTGAAGTGATAAGATTCTGTTAGAAATGTGTAAATAGGGTATTTAGGAATTTATTTTATGTATTTTAAATATATTTACGAATTTTTAAGACTTAAAAGTAATTTGGAAAATCATGTTTAGGTTTATGTAAAAAATTGTGTAATAATTATTTATTGATTTAAATAATTATTAATTTTGTGTTACTACTGTGAATTTAGTTTTAATGATTAAATTTAAGGTTGTGGTGATTTATTTGGATTTATATAGAATTATTAAGTACTCATTGTTATTATTTAACTAGTTATTTAATAAGTAGTTTAATGGTAATAATCCATTTTCTGTAAAATATATATATAATATATATTTATTATTCTGATATTATTTATTTTATTATTAAAATAGACTAAAAATGATTTTTAAGGATTTTTACTATTTAAGTTAGTATTATTAGGAATTGTGTATTCATGTGTGTATTAAAATGGTTGGTTAATTGATTATCATTAATTAATTAATTAATTATTAAATATTTGGTTGTATATCAATTTCAGAATATAATTGGTATGATAATAAGTATAGTTTACATACTTATTATTGTATGATTATTATTCGTAATATTTTGATACTAGCTAGCTAGTAGTAATAGATTAATTTAAATTATAGATTACTTAGCAATTTAATGAATTGTTTAATTTGTTTAATTAGTAATTAATTAGAGATAAATTTTGTTTAGGATTATTTGCTTCTCGGGACTCGGACTCTACTTTGGACCTGGATACTCGGTTGCTGGACACAGGCAAGTACACCTTGCTTGACATTTACTATGCAGTATTTACATTTGCCAGTTATTACTATCGTGTGCACTCGTCTCCATTGATGACTACCTTGTATAGAGTTAGTATAAACTTGACACTGTCTCAGACACGTATCACATATGAGTGAGTTGAGTGCAGAGGTTCTGTGTTGACTGGCCATTAAAATATGATCTTGAGTCTGTAGCAGTTTGGTTTAGTTATACTATATTTACTATGACGTCTTGCATATTGTTTGTACCGCGTATACGGTATGAGTACATTGGGTGGGGAGAGTCTACTAGTGGTGTATGAGAATTCTGTTTCCAATGTACGCTGGATGCTCGTAGCCCCTCGTTTCTCAAACCGTAGAACGCTTGGTGGCAGTTTCTTCTTCTTCTCCCCCTCTCATGTGCCACTAGAGATGTCTCGAGTGCATTTACACATAGATGGTTAGAACACCTTATTGCTTCCTTGTATTTCCTGTCCTTGTTTGGTTAGGGAAATACTGGGTGGCATTCTTATTAGTTACTTTTACATTACTGCTCAGTATATTCTTGCATGTCATTTTTCTGTGTATTTGTTATGTCCCTCTGAGGACCTGGTATCTTTTCCAGAGCTTGACGAGCACTTATTCTCGGCTGATTACGGAGTAGACGGGCTTGTTGACGACGACTTTGAGGTGGAGCCGCAGCCTTGATCCTCTGGAGGCTAGCTACATCTTCAGACGTGGGTTTCATTTCCAGTATTCCATTCATTTCTATTTGTTACTTCATTTTTATTCCAGATGTACTCATTTACTTTTAGTGGATTGTTCTCCTCTAGCCATATTGACATTTGGATTCTGTGGCACTGATGATTTTCCATTCAGTTATCTATTACATTATTTCATGGATGAGACTAGTTTACCTGCCTGTGATGTTACTTATTAGTTATACTTCAGCGTACTACAATCGAATCATAGTCCATTAAATTTGGTTTAGCTATGCTAGATTGTACAGCTGGCATGCCACGTGTTTCCGATCCGATTATTTAGAACTGGGGCGTGACATGTTTTTAGTGGTAGCCCATGTAGGTCATGAAATTTGTTTGGTTATGTTACTGTACCAAACAAGCCTGCAAATTAGGTTTAGAATATTAGGTCTCATCCATACTTGACTATATCATTCTTGATTATCCTTGAACAAATTCTTTTGCATCTCGTTTGTTTCCGTCCTATTCTCAATTCCTTCTGTCTTATCTCTGCAGAATCATGAATTTGAGGAGTGGACGTACCGCTGCCGGTAGAGACAACCAGTCATCTGGTACGGATGATTAGTCCGCGAGGGTAGTTCCAACCCACCCTTTGCTTCCAGGGCAGACGTCTCAACCAGTTGGTGCACAACCGACTGGGGTACCACCTCCTCTCCCACAGTACCCTCAGACACCATATGGAGTACCCCCGGCTGTGCCTCAAGACAGTCAGGCACAGATGTTTCAGTTCATGCACATGATAATGCAAGAACAGAGACAGCAAGCAGCAGAGCAGAGGCAAGAAGCAGCTGAACAAAGACGGGAAGCTGCTGAGATGAGACAGGGATTCCTGACAGCCATGGAGAGGATGACAGCACCAGCTCCGACACTAGCTCCCGTGAGACCAGCACGGGTAGGTTCAGTGAAGGACTACGTGCAAATGGACCCCAAACCTTATAAGGAAAACGAGAGTCCGGAGGAGACCACTACTTGGATCACCAGCACCAAGAAGAAATTGCAGGCATCTCAGTTGCCTGAGGATTTATGGATGACTGGCGTAAGAACTTAGCTGGAGGGGAATGTCCATCACTGGTGGGATTCTATGGAGCGTCAGTTGGGTACTCGTCAGACGTGGGAACAGTTTCTGGAGTTCTTTGATAAGAAGTACTTCCCTACTACTGTGAAGAATGCCTTATACAACCAATTCCTGCATCTGGAGCAAGGGAACAAGACTGTTGACGAGTATGACTCGGAGTTCAGTCGACTCAACAAATATGGGGAGGTGCTGATACCCAATGATCTGGAGAAGGCCAAGAGATTTCACAACGGGCTGAGGCAGGAGCTACAGCATTATACTAGCTCTCAGTCCCGAATCTCTTATGCTAAGTTGCTGACGGAGGCCAGGATTCAGGAGGCAATTAGCAAGGGGAAGCTGAACCAGCAGAAGAACCAGCCAGTGCAGACGAAGACGCAACAAGGAGGACCTATCAAGAGACCTATGGGACATCATCAGCATCAGCAGAAGACTGGACCCTACCAGTCTAAAGAGCTTCCGACTTGCCATTTCTATGGCAGGAAGGGACACTTACAGGGAAAGTACAGAAGGATGCTGGGTACTTGTTTAGCTTGTGGATCGAGCCAGCATCAGGCTCGAGATTTCCCAGTTCGGGGAGCCATTGTGCCAGCAGGAGGACAGAAGCCACCAGCATCAGGAGGTCAGCAGAGAGGACCTATACTCCTTTCACAGTCAGCACAGTTTGAGAAAGCCAAGCAGCAGGCAGGAAACAAGAAGCAAGGACAGATTTTTGCTCTCACTCAGGGAGAAGATGGAACCGAAGGTGAGGCTATCACAGGTACTATTTTAGTAGGTTCATTGCCTGCTACAGTGTTATTTGATTCTGGTGCCACCCTATCATTTATATCATCTAGATTTGTAGCTGTGCATAGGATAGCTACTTCTACAATGCCTAAGAGTTGGAAAATTATTACTGGTGGGGGTATGTCACGACCCGTTACCCAAATTGTTGGGCCGGGTCGAGCCATGTCCATCCTACGCTTAAGATAAAGCGCAGTAAGCTGTTCTAGAGATAACAAGACAAGACTAAATGTACTAACAGTTCTATAAGTGAAGAAGAATCATAAATGCTCCAAACACAAAAGTCGTCGTATATAGTGAAATATCCAAGTACAAGTAAACTGAAATGTAAAACTGGATACATGTCCAGTTACAAAATGGTATAGTCTAATACATGACTACACTAAGTATCCCAAGCAGCTACGCAAACTAGACGAGTCTCCCCGCAGGAACATCCTCGTATGGCAAAACCGGGTCCTCGGCAGTAACTCCATAATACGAATCACAGAGCAACTCCTCCTCAGTAAGTATACCTACAACGTTATCCTGTCAGGACGGGAGCAAGTACAATCTCTACAACTAAAGTACTGAACATATAATGAAAGACATGTACAACAAGAATCACGGTATGATAAGTCTATAAAACAGGAATACTGGAAACATGTCATCATGGTACAACTGGGATTACAGTATCATAGTAATATAGAGAACATGGCATTTATCTCATGTCGTATCACAATCATGTCATCATAATCTATCATGGCAAGGATACATATGTCATAGAGACAGATGTATATGTAATATTTAAAACTGTAGCAGGTACGTGATCGGTCAATAGGTATACAATGTGCTGTGGCACATAATAAAATGTACTTTCGTACAAGTGATAGGGCGAGAGATGTACATACGCACAAATCTGCCTTGGTAAGTAAGGCCTACGGCGCTGTAACATATAAAATAAAACTTTGCTCGGTACTATATAGGGGGGGCATGATCACGTACTATACTATCAGTTTTCCCATACCCATATTCTAATCATGTGAGAGATACATCAAGATGGTTCTAAGCATGGTAGTAATGGAAAGTACAACATGTGACGTTTTAACTTGCTACCCCAAGGATCAGCATTTAACATGGTTAATACATGTTCTAGCATTAAAAGACAGTAAATGAGTATGTAGATGTACTTGCCTCTAGCAAAGTAAAACAAGCTGCGATAAATGTGCTATGGATGTCTGGTAACTCGTCACTGTAGCAATAAATACAATAAACTTAGCTTTACACTAAGCTAAAACACTAAGACACTAACTGGTGAAAACACGACTTGTGACTGGGCACCTAGCCAAAATGATGACTTGGCATAGGAGACCAATGTGGGGTGACACACTATGTTAACTAACTTTCTAGGGTCTTTACACTAGTGAGGGGTGGGGTTCAATACGACTAAAACTCCAAATAACACAAAAAGCTACAAGTCGTAATTAATCAACAAATAATTCAAAGATTATTGTGTTCTAACAATTTTAAAGATAGGCAAAAAGTCTAGTTTTTCTTAAAGTAAAGTATCAAAGTGATCCTTGTTAATCATAGAAATTAATTATAATTTTTCTGGAATTTATTAACCAGTACAAATATTTTATAAAAATCAGTTTTCCTAAGTATACAGAAAGTGAGTTTTGGTTTCATATGCCAAACTAGTGGCAAAACAGTAATTTAAATACTACAAAAATTATACTAAATTAGCTACTTAACAAAGTATCTAAAAACTATTTTTTCATAATTTTAGCAATACTTTAAGTATTTTTAGAAAATCAAAAACAGCAATGCACACAATGATTAATTATCTGCGTATTTTGTCCATGTATATAATTTGAACCAAAGTTCAAATACAGGACCCAAGGCCATGAATCAAGTCCAATATGACTTGTACAGGTCTTGAATGTGTGAAAACACATTTGAGCCCAAATACCCATGCTAGGCTTGGACATCAAATGGTTGCAGTAATACAATAAAATACAAGTTGGTAATAGTGCAAAATAAATATTATTATTTTAATATGGTAAATTTATACAAAAGAATATTCACATACCTATGCCAAAAGTACATATATATATACACAAGAAAATACTTAATTTATAAAGTATATATATATATATATATATATATATAATAATATATATACATACACAAGAAAATATATATACAGATACATATGTGTACATATATATATATATATAAATACTAACATATATACATATAATTTACTAACCATAAAATATATACATATATACATACATACTGTTAAAACAGTATATATATACATATATACTAATATATACATATATATATATATATACATATATATATATATATATAAAAACAGTAAAAGAAAAAGAAAAGAAAAAGAAAAAGAAAAAGAAAAAGAAAAAGGAACTGAAACAGGGGGGCTCGAACCCTGTCCAGAGAAGCGCGCGGGGGGGGGGTTTTGATTTGTTCGGGCTGGCCAGTGGGTCAGCCCGCTAAGTCTGTTAGGGTTAGGTTGTTGTTAATTTTATTTAGGTCAGGAATTAAATGGGTTTTTACCCGTTAAACAAAGCCCAACCCGTTAGTCTATTTCACAGTTTGTCTCGTGTCCATACAGTCCAGGACACGAGAAGTCGAAATCTGACACAGAGTCGACGTGTCCGTGTCCAGCACGACACGTACGACTCGGCTAACACGTGTCCAGCACCACAGTTGAGTCCCCCGTGTCTAGGCGAGTCTCGTGTCTCAGTTTGAGACACGTACGACACAGAGGAAGGAATGTTACCCACGTGTCCGGCGGAGAGGAAGGGTTTCGAGAGGGCAAACGGCGGCTGGGGGCGTCGGCGTCGTGGCGCTCGGGCGGCGATCGACCTAGCTCGGCGTGGCGAACTCGTTGATGGTGGTGGTGGTCGATGACGTCGAGCGGTGGTGGTCGAACGGGGGTCGCCGGAGTAGAGCTAGGGTTTAGGTGTTCGTCGGGGAAGAAAGGGGGTCGTGGTCGGTTGTGGGGGAGTTTTAGGGTTAGGGTTTGGTTCAGGGGGATGAGGGGGATCCTTTATAGGGGTTCGATGGCGGTGGGGGCAGCCGGAAAAAGCGGGGGCAGCGGCGTGGGTCGGTCGGGGCAGTCGGGGCTGGTCGTCGGGAGTGGGTAGGAAAAATTACAGGGAGACCCCTAGACTTTAGGAAATTGCATTAAAGTCCCAACCCTAACTGAATGCAAATATAATTTGCATAAACAATTCATTTATTACAAATCAATATAAAAACAATTCTAATAATTGCAAAACCATATTAAAACAATTCTAATATTTGCAAAATGATATTAAAACATTTAAATAAATTACAAATTGATATTTTTAATATGTAAAACTCATTTAAAAATCATTTAAAAATTCTAGAAAAATTCCTAAAAATTTTTAAAAATTATTTAAGGCTATAATTGACATTAAAAATTAATTTGCACTAATTAAAATGAATTTGAAAAATCAGGGGCTTACAAGTCTTCCCTCCTTGAAAAATTTCGTCCTCGAAATTCACAAGGATTGAAGACCCAACAACATTCTAACATAGCAAGCAATACAACAAATGACTAAGGCTACGATCAAAACTAACCTCCCGAAACCTGTTCCGGCTCCGGCTCAAGGACTAGGCTATAAGTCTTCTCCTGGGGTCCCTTGGCTACTGGACAGTCCCGAATCTGATGGATGGCAGACCCACAAGCTAAACACTGTCCTAACCTCTTCCTGCAGACGACGAATTCATGCCCTGGTCTTCCGCAGAAAGAACATATAGCTCCCTTCTGCTGCTGCTGTCGGGGTCCCGGGGCTCTAACTGGCTGGGTTGGGTAATGTGATGTATTTCCTATGTTGCAATCCTAGCATTCCTCTAGGTGTTCTAAGCGTCTTTCCTAATGTTGTCTAATTACCTTAAGTTCTTAATTGCAGGCATGTTTGGTACAATAACGTAACCAAACAGTTTAGTCAGGACCTGCATGGGCCACCAAAAAAACATGTCACGACCCGTTACCCAAATTGTTGGGCCGGGCCGAGCCATGTCCAGCCTACGCTTAAGATAAAGCGCAGTAAGCTGTTCTAGAGATAACAAGACAAGACTAAATGTGCTAACAGTTCTATAAGTGAAGAAGAATCATAAATGCTCCAAACACAAAAGTCGTCGTATATAGTGAAATATCCAAGTACAAGTAAACTGAAATGTAAAACTGGATACATGTCCAGTTACAAAATGGTATAGTCTAATACATGACTACACTAAGTATCCCAAGCAGCTACGCAAACTAGACGGGTCTCCCCGCAGGAACATCCTCGTATGGCAAAACCGGGTCCTCGGCAGTAACTCCATAATACGAATCACAGAGCAACTCCTCCTCAGTAAGTATACCTACAACGTTATCCTGTCAGGACGGGAGCAAGTACAACCTCTACAACTAAAGTACTGAACATATAATGAAAGACATGTACAACATGAATCACGGTATGATAAGTCTATAAAACAGGAATACTGGAAACATGTCATCATGGTACAACTGGGATTACAGTATCATAGTAATATAGAGAACATGGCATTTATCTCATGTCGTATCACAATCATGTCATCATAATCTATCATGGCAAGGATACATATGTCATAGAGACAGATGTATATGTAATGTTTAAAACTGTAGCAGGTACGTGATCGGTCAATAGGTATACAATGTGCTGTGGCACATAATAAAATGTACTTCCGTACAAGTGATAGGGCGAGAGATGTACATACGCACAAATCTGCCTTGGTAAGTAAGGCCTACGGCGCTGTAACATATAAAATGAAACTTTGTTCGGTACTATATAGGGGGGGCATGATCACGTACTATACTATCAGTTTTTCCATACCCATATTCTAATCATGTGAGAGATACATCAAGATGGTTCTAAGCATGGTAGTAATGGAAAGTACAACATGTGACGTTTTAACTTGCTACCCCAAGGATCAGCATTTAACATGGTTAATACATGTTCTAGCATTAAAAGACAGTAAATGAGTATGTAGATGTACTTGCCTCTAGCAAAGTAAAACAAGCTGCGATAAATGTGCTATGGATGTCTGGTAACTCGTCACTGTAGCAATAAATACAATAAACTTAGCTTTACACTAAGCTAAAACACTAAGACACTAACTGGTGAAAACACGACTTGTGACTGGGCACCTAGCCAAAATGATGACTTGGCATAGGAGACCAATGTGGGGTGACACACTATGTTAACTAACTTTCTAGGGTCTTTACACTAGTGAGGGGTGGGGTTCAATACGACTAAAACTCCAAATAACACAAAAAGCTACAAGTCGTAATTAATCAACAAATAATTCAAAAGATCATTGTGTTCTAACAATTTTAAAGATAGGCAAAAAGTCTAGTTTTCTTAAAGTAAAGTATCAAAGTGATCCTTGTTAATCATAGAAATTAATTATAATTTTTTTGGAATTTATTAACCAGTACAAATATTTTATAAAAATCAGTTTTCCTAAGTATACAGAAAGTGAGTTTTGGTTTCATATGCCAAACTAGTGGCAAAACAGTAATTTAAATACTACAAAAATTATACTAAATTAGCTAACTTAACAAAGTATCTAAAAACTATTTTTCCATAATTTTAGCAATACTTTAAGTATTTTTAGAAAATCAAAAACAGCAATGCACATAATGATTAATTATCTGCGTATTTTGTCCATGTATATAATTTGAACCAAAGTTCAAATACAGGACCCAAGGCCATGAATCAAGTCCAATATGACTTGTACAGGTCTTGAATGTGTGAAAACACATTTGAGCCCAAATACCCATGCTAGGCTTGGACATCAAATGGTTGCAGTAATACAATAAAATACAAGTTGGTAATAGTGCAAAATAAATATTATTATTTTAATATGGTAAATTTATACAAAAGAATATTCACATACCTATGCCAAAAGTACATATATATATACACAAGAAAATACTTAATTTATAAAGTATATATATATATATATATATATATAATAATATATATACATACACAAGAAAATATATATACAGATACATATGTGTACATATATATATATATATATATATAAATACTAACATATATACATATAATTACTAACCATAAAATATATACATATATACATACATACTGTTAAACAGTATATATATACATATATACTAATATATACATATATATATATATATACATATATATATATATATATATATATATATATATATATATATATATATATATATATATATATATATATATATACATATATATATATATATATATATATATATATATATATATAAAACAGTAAAAGAAAAAGAAAAGAAAAAGAAAAAGAAAAGAAAAAGGAACTGAAACAGGGGGGCTCGAACCCTGTCCAGAGAAGCGCGCGGGGGGGGGGGGGGTTTGATTCCCGCTAAGTCTGTTAGGGTTAGGTTGTTGTTAATTTTATTTAGGTCAGGAATTAAATGGGTTTTTACCCGTTAAACAAAGCCTAACCCGTTAGTCTATTTCACAGTTTGTCTCGTGTCCATACAGTCCAAGACACGAGAAGTCGAAATCTGACACAGAGTCGACGTGTCCGTGCCCAGCACGACACGTACGACTCGGCTAACACGTGTCCAGCACCACAGTTGAGTCCCCCGTGTCTAGGCGAGTCTCGTGTCTCAGTTTGAGACACGTACGACACAGAGGAAGGAATGTTACCCACGTGTCCGGCGGAGAGGAAGGGTTTCGAGAGGGCGAACGGCGGCTGGGGGCGTCGGCGTCGTGGCGCTCGGGCGGCGATCGACCTAGCTCGGCTTGGCGAACTCGTTGATGGTGGTGGTGGTCGATGACGTCGAGCGGTGGTGGCCGAACGGGGGTCGCCGGAAGTAGAGCTAGGTTTTAGGTGTTCGTCGGGGAAGAAAGGGGGTCGTGGTCGGTTGTGGGGGAGTTTTAGGGTTAGGGTTTGGTTCAGGGGGATGAGGGGGATCCTTTATAGGGGTTCGATGGCGGTGGGGGCAGCCGGGAAAGGCGGGGGGCAGCGGCGTGGGTCGGTCGGGGCAGTCGGGGCTGGTCGTCGGGAGTGGGTAGGAAAAATTACAGGGAGACCCCTAGACTTTAGGAAATTGCATTAAAGTCCCAACCCTAACTGAATGCAAATATAATTTGCATAAACAATTCATTTATTACAAATCAATATAAAAACAATTCTAATAATTGTAAAACCATATTAAAACAATTCTAATATTTGCAAAATGATATTAAAACATTTAAATAAATTACAAATTGATATTTTTAATATGTAAAACTCATTTAAAAATCATTTAAAAATTCTAGAAAAATTCCTAAAAATTCCTAAAAATTATTTTAGGCTATAATTGACATTAAAAATTAATTTGCACTAATTAAAATGAATTTGAAAAATCAGGGGCTTACAGGGTATAGTACCTGTGACTAGTACATGTAGAACCTGTTCGGTAGTTATTTGTGGCCGAGAGATGAGAGCTCGACTTTTGGTATTACCTATGCCAAATTTCGACGTAGTATTGGGTATGGACTGGCTTAGTCAATATCATGTTATATTGGACTGCCACAGGGGTTGTGCTATATTTAGACCGCCAGGCCAGTCGGAATTTGAATTTCAGAGAGGAAGCATTGAGAAGGGAGTATCTCAGTATCATGGAGCTTGCATGGCAATGGAGGTTGCCCCGCCACCGATCATTGATGAGTTTTTTGATGTCTTTCCCGATGATCTGCCGGGTCTACCACCCGACAGAGAAGTTGAGTTCACCATTGAGCTCATGCCAGGAGCGGTACCAATCTCTTCAAATGTCTATCGACTGGCGAAGAAGGAGCTGGATGAAATGAAGGTGCAGTTGCAGGAGTTGCAAGACAAGGGATTTATCAGACCAAGTGCATCACCTTGGGGAGCCCCGATCTTGTTTGTGCCAAAGAAAGATGGAACAGTTCGTATGTGCAATAATTATAGGGCTCTTAATGCTGTGACGATCAAGAACAAGTATCCCCTGCCCAGAATTGATGACCTATTTGACCAGCTGACAGGAGCTCAGGTATTCTCGAAGATTGATCTGAGATCGGGATACCATCAAGTGAAGGTTCGGAAGGAAGACATCCAGAAGACGGCATTCAGGACTCGATATGGTCATTACGAGTTCTTAGTAATGCCCTTTGGTTTGACAAATGCACTGGCTGTATTCATGAATTTAATGAAGAGTATTCCATGAATATCTTGATAAGTTTGTCGTAGTATTCATCGACGACATTTTGGTGTATTCAAAGAACCATGAAGAGCATGAGGATCACTTGAGGAAGGTGCTGGAGATCTTGAGGCATCAGAAGTTGTATGCAAAGCTGAGTAAGTGTGAATTTCTTCTAGATCATGTTTCATTTCTTGGACATGTTATCTCAGGGAAAGGCATAGAAGTGGATCCGACGAAGATATCAGCAGTGGAGTCGTGGCCAACTCCAACCGATGTTTCAGAGGTGCAAAGTTTTCTAGGGCTTGCCGGATATTACCGAAGGTTCGTAGAGAATTTTGTAAGAATTGCGGAGCCCATGACAAAGTTGACTCGCAAGAATCAGAAGTTCGAGTGGACGGAAGAGTGCCAAGCTGCTTTTGATGATTTGAAGAAGCGCCTTACTACTGCACCAGTCTTGACCGTTCCATCGGGATCAGGAGGTTTTGTCATCTATAGTGATGCATCCGGGAAGGGATTAGGATGCGTCTTGATGCAGCATGGGAAGGTAGTTGCATATGGTTCTCGGCAGTTGAGGACCCATGAGAAGAATTATCCCACGCACGACTTAGAGCTTGCGGCGGTGATATTTGCCTTGAAGCTTTGGAGGCATTATCTGTATGGAGAAACGGTGGAGGTATATACAGATCATAAGAGCCTCAAGTATGTCTATACTCAGAAGGATTTAAATTTGAGACAGAGGTGTTGGCTTGAGTTGATGGCAGATTTTGATATTGAGTTACAGTACCATCCAGGGAAGGCAAATTCAGTAGCAGATGCATTGAGCCGGAGGCCTATGGCACATTTCTTGACATCACAGAAGGAGTTGCTATATGACTTGGAAAATATGGGCATCGAAGTTGTTAGGCCTGGAGGAGTTACAAAGATGATGAACCTTCAGGTTCAGTCTTCGTTGGTAGAGCGGATCAAGGCGACCTTACCGACAGATGCCAGATATCAGAGGCTTCGACAGAGGACAGAGCAAGGACTGCAGACTGGATTGAGGATTCACGAAGATGGGACCTTGAGGTGCGGAGATCGCCTCTATGTTCCTAATGGAGAGATCAGGCAGGAGCTGATGACAGAGGCTCATAGCTCGATTTATTCTATTCATCCAGGAGGTACGAAGATGTACAGGGACCTGAGACACCACTACTGGTGGCATGGAATGAAGCGTGAAATAGCACGGTTCGTAGCAAAGTGCTTGGTGTGTCAGTAAGTCAAGGCTGAACATCAGAGGTCCGCAGGATTGTTGCAACCGCTTCCGATACCTGAGTGGAAGTGGGAGCACATCACTATGGATTTCGTTACGGGATTTCCGAGGAGCCCAGCTGGACGAGATGCAGTTTGGGTGATTGTAGACAGATTATCAAAGTCTGCTCATTTTATACCATTCCGAGTGGGGCAATCTACAGAGGTATTGGCAGACCTATATATGAAGGAAATAGTGCGATTACATGGAGTACCAGTCAGTATAGTCTCTGATCGAGATACGAGATTCACATCGCACTTCTGGAAGAGCATGCAGGAAAGTCTGGGCACAAGACTGAAGTTCAGTACCGCTTATCACCCTCAGACGGACGGACAGTCAGAGCGTACCATTCAGACGTTGGAGGACATGTTGAGAGCTTGCATGTTAGATTTTGGAGGATCCTGGGAGGATCACTTGCATTTGGTAGAGTTCTCTTACAACAACAGCTACCAGGCAAGTATCCAGATGGCCCCTTTTGAAGCATTGTACGGAAGGAAGTGTCGATCGCCAGCATGTTGGGGTGATGTAGGCGAGAGACAGATATTGGGACCAGAGTTGGTGACTCGTACAGTAGATATAGTCAAGAAGATTCAGGGGCATCTACGAGCAGCACAGGACCGGCAGAAACAGTGGGCAGACACTCATAGGCGACCTCTTGAGTTCAAGGAAGGAGATCATGTGTTTTTAAAAATCTCCCCGACTAGAGGTACAATCAGATTTGGAGTCAGAGGAAAGCTCAGCCCAAGGTACATCGGACCATTCGATGTGTTGGAGAAAGTTGGCGAGGTTGCATACAGATTGGCACTTCCGCAGTCATTGGAAGGCGTCCATGATGTATTTCATGTCTCCCAGTTGAGGAAGTATGTGGCAGACCCTAACCACGTACTTGATCATTCCAAGATCACCGTGGGACCGACTTTGTCCTACGAGGAGCAGCCTGTGGAGATCCTAGACCACAGAGAGAAAGTGTTGAAGGGGAAGACCATTCGACTAGTCCGAGTTGCGTGGAAACACCATTCTCCGGGCGAATCGACTTGGGAGCGGAAAGATTCTATTCTGTTGCGTTATCCATACCTTCGTGAGGCGTCTGGTATGACTTAATTCTGCTAATATTCACTCTCTAGATTTTGCTTAATTTAGTTTGTAAATTTCCTAGATTTAGAATTATGATTGTGTGTGTTTCTTTTAATCCCAGCTTGTTTTTAATTTCGAGGACGAAATTTTAATAAGTTGGGGAGAATGTAAAACCCCTCAAAATATTTTTTATTTTTATTAATATTTATTGTTACTAAATAATGTTAATTGTTAAATAGATGCTTTTGCACTAATTATTAAATTATTGATAAAGTTTAGAAGTATATGATATATATATATATATATATATATATATATATATATATATATCTATATATATATATATATATATATATATTGTTACTAAAATATATATATATATATATATATGTATATATATATATATATATTGTTACTATTTATTGGTTACTATTAGATTATATATATAAGATTGTATAGTTTTGGTGTTAAAATTTTTAGCAACTAAACCCAATCCTTAATTTAACCTTAACCTAGGCCCAACCCATTAGGGACCTATTCATTTGGATCTCATTCCCATATATATATTCTTATAGGAGAACCTAATCACTCTCAACCCTAACCCTAAACTTGCCTCCACACAAACTCCACCTCTCCCCATCAAACCACCAGCCCCTCCCCCTCTTCCGCGCCTATCTCCTTCCCCTCACCCGGAGCCCCGCCGTCGACAACGAGACGCGGCGCTTCCCGCGCCCGCGTGTAGCAGCCGGCGCCCCCCCCCCCCCCCCCCCCCCCCCGCGCGCACTGCAGCTCGACCGGCCCCGATCCGGCGGCCCCCTCGCGGCGTTCCACCCCCTGCGGCGTGGCGAGGTAACCCCGACCCCCCCCGTGGCGCTGTCACGTGGATTAAATCCTCTTAGCATGCTTTAAACCAAGTTTTAGTATTTAAATTCTGATTATTCAGTTTTGTATTGATTGTTATGATGAATAAATGGAGGAATAATTAGATCTAAATGTAGGAAATCATTGGTAATTATGTAGGGGTTCTACCCTAATTTTTTTATGAATTAATATTAATTATTAGTATTTGTTTATATTTAATTATGAAGTTTCAATGCTAGTAATTAATTAAATGTGTTTACTGTTTAATTTTTATGTAATATTTTGATCACGAATTAGATAAAACTTTGTACATGAAAAAGTTTGTATAATTCATATAGTATTTTAAAATAATTTTTCCAGAATTTTTAGAATTAAAATTATAATTATTTTATGTGAAAAACAATGAATTAAAACTGTTTAATTAATTCCGTTTGATGCATATTATTTAATTGGCAAATAATTAAATAATATAATTTATATGGAAAATATAGATTTAATTATAAAGTAAATTATGGAAATTTTTCCAGTATTTTATTGGTTTTTAAAATATTTTATTTAGATTTTTCTTGGAAGTTTTGTATTAATCAAACTAATTATTAAATATCATTTTCAATTTATATTATTTAATTGGTTAGTAATTAAATAATATTGTTTGAATAGAAAATATTTGTAATAGTATAATATTCTGTATAAAAATAATTCCAATTTTTATTTATTATTATTTATAATTATTTAGATTTAGTTGGGTAATTTCTAGATTTATTACATAAGTTGAATATATTATATAATTAATTGTTATTAATTATATAAATGTTGTAATTTTGTGAAGTGATAAGATTCTGTTAGAAATGTGTAAATAGGGTATTTGAGAATTTATTTTATGTATTTTAAATATATTTATGAATTTTTAAGACTTAAAAGTAATTTGAAAAATCATGTTTAGGTTTATGTAAAAAATTATGTAATAATTATTTATTGATTTAAATAATTATTAATTTTGTGCTACTACTGTGAATTTAGTTTTAATGATTAAATTTAAGGTTGTGGTGATTTATTTGGATTTATTTAGAATTATTAAGTACTCATTGTTATTATTTAACTAGTTATTTAATAAGTAGTTTAATGGTAATAATCCATTTTCTGTAAAATATATATATAATATATATTATTATTTTGATATTATTTAGTTTATTATTAAAATAGACTAAAAATGATTTTTAAGGATTTTTACTATTTAAGTTAGTATTATTAGGAATTGTGTATTCATGTGTGTATTAAAATGGTTGGTTAATTGATTATCATTAATTAATTAATTAATTATTAAATATTTGGTTGTATATCAATTTTAGAATATAATTGGTATGATAATAAGTATAGTTTACATACTTATTATTGTATGATTATTATTCGTAATATTTTGATACTAGCTAGCTAGTAGTAATAGATTAATTTAAATTATAGATTACTTAGCAATTTAATGAATTGTTTAATTTGTTTAATTAGTAATTAATTAGAGATAAATTTTGTTTAGGATTATTTGCTTCTCGGGACTCGGACTCTACTTTGGACCTGGATACTCGGTTGCTGGACACAGGCAAGTACACCTTGTTTGACATTTACTATGCAGTATTTACATTTGTCAGTTATTACTATCGTGTGCACTCGTCTCCATTGATGACTACCTTGTATAGAGTTAGTATAAACTTGACACTGTCTCAGACACGTATCACATATGAGTGAGTTGAGTGCAGAGGTTCTGTGTTGACTGGCCATTAACATATGATCTTGAGTCTGTAGCAGTTTGGTTTAGTTATACTATATTTACTATGACGTCTTGCATATTGTTTGTACCGCGTATACGGTATGAGTACATTGGGTGGGGAGAGTCTACTAGTGGTGTATGAGAATTCTGTTTCCAATGTACGCTGGATGCTCGTAGCCCCTCGTTTCTCAAACCGTAGAACGCTTGGTGGCAGTTTCTTCTTCTTCTCCCCCTTTCATGTGCCACTAGAGATGTCTCGAGTGCATTTACACATATATGGTTAGAACACCTTATTGCTTCCTTGTATTTCCTGTCCTTGTTTGGTTAGGGAAATACTGGGTGGCATTCTTATTAGTTACTTTTACATTACTGCTCAGTATATTCTTGCATGTCATTTTCCTGTGTATTTGTTATGTCCCTCTGAGGACCTGGTATCTTTTCTAGAGCTTGACGAGCACTTATTTCCGGCTGATTACGGAGTAGACGGGCTTGTTGACGACGACTTTGAGGTGAAGCCGCAGCCTTGATCCTCTGGAGGCTAGCTACATCTTCAGACGTGGGTTTCATTTCCAGTATTCCGTTCATTTCTATTTGTTACTTCATTTTCATTCCAGATGTACTCATTTACTTTTAGTGGATTGTTCTCCTCTAGCCATAGTTGACATTTGGATTCTGTGGCACTGATGATTTTCTATTCAGTTATCTATTACATTATTTCATGGGTGAGACTAGTTTACCTGCCTGTGATGTTACTTATTAGTTATACTTCAGCATACTACAATCGAATCATAGTCCATTAAATTGGGTTTAGCTATGCTAGATTGTACAGATGGCATGCCACGTGTTCCCGATCCGATTATTTGGAACTGGGGCGTGACATGTTGCGTCTGTGCGCAATCGATTTAAAGACTAGTTGGGATACGTATTTACCGCTTGCGGAGTTTACGTATAACAACAGTTATCAGTCGAGCATTCAGATGGCTCCATATGAAGCGCTCTATGGAAGGAAGTGTCATTCACCAATATATTGGGACGAAGTCGGAGAGCGACATGTGCTTGGACCGGAACTGGTGTAGCAGGCCGTCGAAAAAGTTCGTTTGATCCGAGATAGACTTCTTATCGTGTAAAGTCGACAAAAGAGCTACGCAGATCTTCGTCGACGACCGCTAAAATTTTTGCTCGAGGACCACGTGTTTCTGAAAGTAACGCCCATGCGTGGTGTGATGCGGTTCGGCGTTAAGGACAAGTTGAGCCCGAGATTTATAGGCCCCTTCGAGATCATCGAGTGAGTTACAACGGTTGCTTATCGATCGCACTACCTCCTGACTTGGCTGATTTGCACGATATTTTCCACGTCTCACAACTTTGAAAATACGTGCACGATCCAAGTCACGTGGTTAGCTTCGATCAGTTGGAGCTATGTACTGACTTGTCTTACTCGGAGGAGCCTATTCAAATTTTGGACCGTAAGGAGAAGGTGTTACGAAATCGGTCGATGTCTTTGGTTCGCGTGCTCTGGCGGAACCATTCAGTTGAAGAGTCGACGTAGAAAATAGAGGCGGAGATAAAGGAGAAGTACCCCGCGTTGTTTGTCTAATTTAAGGTCAGACCCTTGTTCTTAAGTTTCGGGACGAAATATTTTCTTAGTGGTATATTATATAGCGTCCCGCTTTCGATAGGCGACGGACTTCATAATATGCTTACGCCGAGTCAGATCGGTCGGGAACTTAGATGGCCATCTGACTCGATTGCTATGCTTGGTAAATGATAACACCTTGCGGCATCGATCAAATCGATTTGGATGGATGTTACGAGAATCAATCCAACTAATAGAATGACTTCTGTTGGAATAAGTCCTAGATGCAGCAGGCTGCGTCTCGGCGAGTGAGCTCTATATAAGAGTCCCTTCGACGGGACCGGACCGCTGTATGGTTTTCTTGGAGCTTTTGCCGCTTGCGTTTGATGAAGTACTTTCGTGTCATTTTTCTGGATGCAATCTACGAATTTTGAAGCAAGAGAAAAAGAAAAAATCCTAACAAAGTGTTGGTGCCATTACAGGAGCTCGCGTAACTAAAGCTTAAACGTTGTGAAGCGCTTCGACGGTCGGCACGATCCAAGGACTTGGTGGGTGATTCGGCCCCTTCTTTTCTACTCTGTCCCGCAAACAAATTTCCTTTGCCTCGAATTTATTCAAATCAACGATGCCAAGTTAAATGCATGCCAAGCAACTAAGGTCAAGAACTCGAAAAAAAATGTATCGATTTAGAGTAATCTACTCTGAAAATATAAGTTTCGCACATAAACGAGAAAGTTTAAGGTTCTAGTAAAAAGATAGACTATTTCATGTGCTGCAAAATAATATGAAATGTCGATTGTGGCTTACGGTGCCGCGGGGAATTTGGTGCCTACGGGATGCTAAGTCGAAAGTACGGCTCGGGAAAAATGATTCGTTGCATGAGTAGGGCACAAATGATAATGTCGCTCAATACTGTCCGTGCTATACAAATCTGTCTGTACATATTAAACTGTTCACGCATTAGCATAGTCATGGATAGCTTGTGCACAAGTTGAACTTTCCTCGATGCGGAATCCGGGGCATCGGAACCGAATCGACGTAGGGAGAATAAACAAATTCGTGCTTCGGCGCGAGGCATTACGGGACCTGCAGCAGGGCTTGCAACCTAAACTGCAGTCACATCGTAATGCCATATAAAGTCCCTCTTGATGCATAGCATCAATGATCGCACATATAAGATAGAGCATGCTCACCTATTGTCTTATGCAGGTAGTAAATATTATCTGTGTTTTCTGCAGGGACGAGCACGGCCGTAGTAAGAAATGTGATAAATTGCTATGTTCTACTGTATGCTTTATTACTTCAAAGATGACTATCGATATGAACTGAATTTATTTAGTTCTAAATAGAAAGACAACTCTAAAGCATACCTACCTTAACAATCAGAGTCGGTTTAGACGAGTGGGTTCGTCTCGTCCACTTAGCAAGTGTGCTAATCCCCTCTCCCAATTCTCCAGGTGCGGCGGACGCTCTAAACTGAAACTGAAGTGCGGAGAGGCATTTTGAAGCTCTTCCTATACTGAAGTATTTTGAAGCCAATTCAATCGACGGCTTATGTATAAATGGGCGAATGTATGGAACGGCAAGTGTTAGTTCAGGCAGCTTGTCGAGTATGTTTCTTTTCTGTTTTCAATCAATGTAGCCGCAACAACACCCAATGTAATTACGACTTGCACTTCGTTGCAAGCTATGAATGAAAAGCATATTTCTATCTTCCTATACTTCGTCTCAATTTGATGTTATTTGTGAAGTTTTAACTTGGCGTTTCAATATAAAAAGCAACGTAACGTTCTTGCCTTGTACGAGTGCAATTCCAGACTCGTACGACATCACGCCTTAGCGAGGACGATCAATTCGGCAAAATAATACCGGGGACGAACGGTTTGTCGACTCGGAGCGTGACAGCTGTCGCCGCCGTCTCAGGCAGAGTGGGGGAGGGGGTTGGGGCTGACACAGGGAGGGGGGGCTGCGACCGCGAGGGTGCAGTCGTAGGATGGGGTTCCAACTGCGGGAGGGGGTGGGTGGGGCCGACGCCAGGGATAGTGTAGCCGTTTGGGGAGGGGGGAAGAGCGAGGACGAGGGTAATTTAATTATTTTAAAATTTTAGGGTATCAAGTTTATACCTTAAGTTTATTAAGTTCATGATATTAAGTTGAATAGTTGAGAATATCAAGTTATAATTTATTCTAAATAATATTCATTTACAAACGATTTTTGAAAAACAGTGGATCAACATTGCCCTGATCTGAAAAAACTACCAATTCACGGGTTAACCGGTTGAACCTGCCGATCCGATCCAATTTTTAAAACATTTATCAAAACCTTAACGGCTCCATCTTCGAGTAAGGACAGAACGAAAAGACAAATGTTAGGGACACTACATAATGATACATTACTAGGTGGCAACAAAATTTAGACAGTTATGTCAGGACTGTTAAAATTTTTGCAGTCCATATAATATCAAGACTGCATAAATTGTGGCAGTCCTAAAAGAGCAATAACTAAAAAAAAATTGACAGTCCTGGATATGCACAGGACTGTCAAAAATGTAATACCTCTAGTAGTAACTTTTGTAGTACTCTTAATATTTGTCAAAGAAAATAAGAATGATATGGTAGGGTGGAGGTAATTAAAGTTAGGGTCAAATTAGATTTTGGGTCCAAAGCATTAAAAAATAGTGTTTGGGTATGTCCAACTTAGGATTTGGGTCATGAGCGTGTTAACCATTCAAAATCGGTTAATAAACATTTTAGGATTAATTAGGCTTAAAGTTCCAAAAATATTATTGTTCTTCTTGAGTTATGATTTAATTTATTATGGTCAACACAGATTACTCGTCATTTTAGAACCCAAACTCTAACGTGTACATCTCCATATAAACCAAAAAAAAAAAAAATTGATTGTTTATGGGACCCAAAATCCATTTACCCTTTAAATTTACTAGTCATTAATTTAAGAAGGGGGGGGGGGGGGGGGGGGGGGGGGAGGTGATGTGGCCTAATTACCAATCAAAATCATGTGTGGTTTGTGGGAACAAGAAGGTATTTTGTAAGTTATTGTAGAATTGTTATAGGATTATCCCTATATTTCTCAACCAAGTTTCAGAAACAGTACGTGTATCCGATTTTAAAGCTACGGGCACAATGATTTCAAATAAAAACATACGACAACCATAACCCAGATACAAATAAAAGTCATTATAAAATCGTATTACGCCCATTCTTGAATCCATGTTTACTTCCTTTTGCTTGTTCTATCTCAATGCATCGATTTCAAGTATGTAGGTTGAATTATTGATTTTATTCACTTAACATCCTTGCTATATGGCACATTACAAGATTTATACGAAAATAAAAACACGAGAAGAAAGTATCAGAGTCCATTTTTGTTCACCTATCAAAACTATGATGGATATTCATCGAGTTGTCACATTGAATGTTTATCAAATCACTACCAAAATAATTTTTAGATTTGCTGAAAATGATACGTGACAACATTTGAGTGGAAGGATGAACATCTATTTTAGTTTTGGTGGATGAATAATAACGAACTTAGGATTGATTATAATATTTTGAAAATTGATTGTAATATTTTGAAAAAAGTGAAGCAGACAACTTTAAAGTTTTTTTTAAGGGACTATATTAATTATTTTTCAAGTAAAGGAAGACAAGTCACATCCATATATTACATAGACATTGGCCTCCAACAATAAAGGAAAAAAAACAGAGAGCAAGAAATTACATTCGTACAAATATATATTTGTTATTCTAATTGTTACAAATTTTGAATTCATAATTACCACCAAAAAAAATCAGACTTAAAATAATTAAATATCAATGGCCGGGAGAACAAGTCAATCCTTCTCTATTACATTTGGGGATTGAACTAATTGTTGTTTTTGCGGGCGAGTCAAGATCTTCTCAACTTTTAAAATGGTAATGCAATACGTTACTTTGACTCCTTTTTTCTTGCACTTACGCCTAACAAAAGCAAAATATGATTTCTAGTTAGGTACATTTCCTTTTCTCCTTAGTTGCAACCTTCATATATAAAAAAATTTGTAGTTGGAAAAAATGTTATGGTCAGAGAGAAGATAGTTTGAGATCGAAGTCTTCGGAGATCTCTTTAGTGTACATGTAATGCTTTACCTTAGATAGACTTATGCAAATACACAATTGCAACCTCGTTTTGGTTCGCGGAAGGGAAATGAAATCAATTTCTTGTTTTTTTTTTCTTGAAAATTTATAATTTTCATCTTTTTTTTTCCGGTGTTTGGAGAGGACAGCAAAATTAGAAAGAAAAAAAAAAAAAAATCCACTATAGTGGGAAAGTGAATACTTGATTGGATGGGAGAACCGTCTTTTTCCTTATTTTTCTTCTGCAATCATTTTCCTTTCCTCGTACTTTTCTTTGACATCCAAACATAGGAAAAAAAATGACTTTTCTTTTCCAACCCCATGATTCTGCCAACCAAATGATTAGAGCAAAATTAGATTACATGTTGGTAGTATGTTAGACCAAAACGAGTTGGTAGTTCCGACTAATTAATTCTTTTACTCATCAAATCAAATCTTCCTCTTAGCGTCTAAATGCCACCTTTTTTTAGATGCACGGCGATACGCACATAACTTTGTACACTCTGCATTGTATTTTTTTTGGGCCCACTGTCTTTCAATTTTTATCATTATTATAAATTGAAGGAATAAGACGCTCCCGTATCTCCATCCACTGATCTTCCACCACCCATTAAAGATTTTATACCTCTCATCGATGACCACCCAGAATGCTTTTGTCACTCATTGTAGTAGCGTTTGATATAGTTACAACTTTATAGCTAGACGAAGGAAAAGGATAGAGGATTTTAAAAAAAGTGTGCATCCTCGAATTCTTTCTTTTGTATGAATAAACATTCCTCTTTACTTCTGTGCTGTCCTTTTTCTCCTCTCATTTAGATTTTTCAGTTATGAGATGTAAATGTTTGACTAATCTCATTTTGGCATAGCCATGTGCTTCCTCCCTTTGTAGTTATACGAAGATGAATCATTCTAATTAGGGACGGAGTTACACCCAAAGAGAAATAAGATTTTTCTGTAGGTTTAGTAACATATTTCATATTCACAAATGTCGGTGCAACTCGAACATCTGAATCTTGATGTTCCATTCGCCGATATGTCTAAAATGATACATTGTTTTCCATGAGAATAACATCATCATTGAATTTCTTATAGGTGTCGAAGCACTTTTTTTTTGGACACATGGTATGAACACCCAGGTATGCTTCATAAGTACATTACATGGTAACTTTTCGGCTTCCTGCACAAAACTCCCCAGATTACTTGAACTAGAGTCTTTACATTTCTTCTCTAACCACTGCTTTTATTTCGAATATTATTTCTTCATGTGTCCCAACTCCTTGAAAAAGAAACAAGTATAACTCTTTTATCCGAATGATTTGGACTTCCCGCGGCCACTCTTACTTCCATCGTTATTCTTCGACCTTCCCATCTCATTAGCGATCAACCCCGATAAATCCTCTATTGGATATGATCTCTTCATAACCCCATTATTAAGAAGAATTGTTATCGCATCTCCATTTTGAGAGTGTCCTTCCAATAAAACATCATCATCACCAAATAGACATAAGACACCGGAAGTAAAAAAAAAAAGATTAAAAGTGTCGTCTCCTTCTCCTTTAGATTTACTTTGAGATACACAACATCACTAACAATCTTGTTGAAGCTATTCAAATGGTTAAAAATTTGGGTCCCTTGTTTTATGCATAAATTGTATAGTTACTTTCGAGATATAATTTGTTAGAGAATGACGTTATCGTATCATTCGTATCCAAGCTCTCGAGCTTCAACTATAAACTGGTCTTAAAAGTCTCTAACATAACATTGTACATTACCTTATCTACCAAATAAAACTCTATTGTATTTTCTGTCCTTTGATACATGTCATCACATGCATCACCCATTATATCAAACTTTTTGTCCTTGCTGGCGATGACCTTAAATATTTCCTTCCTTTACAAGGATAGTCTAGACCATTCTCTCCCACAAAGAGATTTTCTTTACTGTTAAATTTTTTTCACCTCAATTTTTGTGCTTAACCTTGTTATCGTCATCTCAAAATTCCGAAATAGAAAAAATTCATAAAAATTTGATCTAGAAAGATAGAGAGCGGATCAATATCGCCACCTACCGTGACATCCAAAAAATTTGGAATCCCAATGAATCCCTCGGATATGATACCACTTATTGTAGTCTTAAACGACAGAAGAAAACAACCACCTTACGACAACGAGAATAACAAAATACAAACAATCGAACAAATAGCAACCAAGAACACAACATGCAAAACTCAATATTTAAAATGGTTCCTTCAAGCTCGACCTACTTCACGAGACCAGAAAAAAAATTTATTGAATAAACAAAAGAAAAATAATCTTACAAGAATACACAAATTGTAATTTGAAACCCTTTTGTTATGTGAATTCTAACAAACAAGATCTCCTTCAACCTCTTTATTTTTTAGAATCTCTTTATGGTCACTCGTGAACTTTCTCTTGTGAGCCTCTTTAAATTTTCAAGTTTACCAGCCTTAGAGCATCCACAGTGGGACTAATTTCAAGTGCTATATTTGGTCTTTAACCAAATATTGTAGCACTTGATGGCTCCAATGGACTCTTGTCCACACTTGAAAAATGGTAGAAAGCTAAAAGACTCTCCAAATTTGGAGAGTCCACTAGTTGAGCTATATTTTTGCGGGCCCACCATATTTACCTTTCTCCTTCATTCTTTTTTTGGAGTGTTGCCACTTGTCAATTATGAAAAAAAAATAAGGAGGAAAACAAATGGAGTGTTGCCACTTGTCAATTTGGAGTGTTTATTTAGACTATATCATTGTGTACAAACATGAAGAAAATACTCCAAAATTAATTATTGGAGTATGGTTTGAAGTGATTTGGAGTATGGTTTGGAGTGTTACCACTGTGGATGCTCTTAGGGCCGAAGGAGATCCTTATATAGGATCCCAAACATGGACAAAATCATGAACAATTTTGACCGTCGAAAGCAAACACTTAGGATCTGTACCATCCCATTTGCAACATGATCCTGAACCAACAACATACTGGTCGTATGCCAATCGGCATGCCGCAGATATGCTTAGTGCGCATAAGATTTGTCCAAATTTGCTGAAATGAAAACACACTCCATTCATATGCCGATGATATGCTACCGGTATTGTCATCTTGATCTATATCTTGATTTTTTTTAACCTGGTTGCTTCGACTTCTTTCGGACTTTTCCAACCATTGAATGACACATGTAAACCTCTGTAGATGAACACTTATCTATTATATAATAAGAAAACTTGAAATGTTTCACTGTAAAGCCTTTAGGATTCCTAAAATATCCTTAACTTACCTTCTTTGATTAATTTAAAATATAACTAATAGTGTAATCATAACTATAATACAATTATCATTAATCTCAACTACCATAATTAATACCACTATCATAATATATACTTAGTATCCACTATTATGTCTCTTCCTATCTTTTACTTTATAAAACTACAATGGTATAAATACTACTCATTTTTTCAAAAAAAAAAAACCTTTACAAATATTTGACTTTTCAAATACCATAATAAAAATTGATAAATTATAAAATATTTTTTAAATAATTATAAACAATTTATTATGTAATATTTTTTTTATGTAATAAATTACCATAAAATATGCATACAAAGCATGTGCACAGTGCACAAGTGCTAGCAACAATAAATAACATCCGGACATCCAGAGGTCCCGCAAGGTTCCAGCCTCCCCCACCCATCCACAACCCACCCACCCAAACACCAAAAAAAAAGAAATCGTGTGTGTAATTGAAAAAATAATAATAATAATAAAATAACATCCTACATGCCACCACCGATGGAGCCAATTAAATAGTCAGCCGCATTGTTGCTAATTGCCAGCAGTTGTGAGAAAAAGAAGCAATTGTAGTGCGCAATCACATGCAATCAAGATTTGGCTTGGTTCCCCTTGGCCCCATAGGATTCATAAAAGTCTTCATCTCTCTAATACGGGCTGTTTGGTTCGCACAAAATATACGGAAAATGGAGGAATTTACGGGGAGTGGTTGGATTTTGCAGGACTCGTGACATTTGGTTCGCAGCAACTGGAGGCAGCAAGTGAGAAATTTTACTTGCTGCACAGTTGCTGTCCCCTCGTTTTGGATGATTTTTACTTCCCTCACAAAAGTGAGGGAGGTGAGATGAAAGTTGTGGTGGAGCGGAGTTTGAGTGGGGTGGTGGCGGTGGTGGGAGGATGGCGGTGCTGGTGGCCTGGAGACGGTGGCGTTGGACGGTGGCGTTGGGCGGTGGCGTGGGGCGGTGCTGGTGGTGTTGAGGGTGGCGGTGCTGGTGGCCTGGAGGCGGTGGCGTTGGATGGTGGCGTGGGACGGTGCTGGTGGTGCCGAGGGTGGCGGTGCTGGTGGCCTGGAGGCGGTGGCGTAGGGCGGTGGCGTGGGGCGGTGGCGTTGGCGGTAGCGTGGGGCAGGGGCGGTGGCCTGGAGGAGGAGGGGGAGGAGGAGGTCGTGGGGAGGAGGGGCCGGAGGTTGTGGCGACGGCGGTGGCGTGGGGCGGGGGGCGGTGGCCTGGAGGAGGAGGGGGAGGAGGAGGTCGTGGGGAGGAGGGGCCGGAGGTTGTAGCGACGGCGGTGGCATGGCGGTGGCGGTGGCGTTGGCGGTGGTGTGGGGCGGTGGTGTGGGGCGGTAGCGGTGGACTGGAGGGGCTGGAGAAGATAAGTAAGAAGAGTAAAGTGAGAAAGAGAGAGGAGAGAGAGATATATATATATATATATATATATATATATATATATTTATAAATAAAATAAAATTTGTGGTAACTATACCTAGGTTTACCACATCTCCAAAAAAACTTCCACTTTTCACTTACAACAACCATCTAAACACCAAACCAATTTTTCTTCCACTTGCAGCAGACAAAAAGTACTCTATCCAAACACATTTTAGAAAGTGCCACTTGCTGCAAGTGCCCTGAAACTCAATTTACTACAAGTGTTATTTTTACACTTTCAAAGAGTTACATCTATCCAAGCATCCCCATATTGCTGTTTGAAAATGGAACAATATCACTAGAAGATACTATATGATAGGAATGATTATATCATGGATATGGCTTTATACCTAAATTGAACCAGGGGCAAAATATTTGGCTAGTATTACCATCTTCCATAAGGGGGTGTTTGGTGTCGTGGAAGTGAAGAAAAGTGGAACGAGTTCTTGTATTGGTTGATGTGTAACAGAGTTCAGGTGTTTGGCTCGGGTGAGAATTGCTGACAAGAATGTGGCCCAAAGCAACGTTACACTACGCTGCAGTTCATGTCGACTGACGCGGTAGACCATTTTGGTCAGTTCACATCTGCTTTTTTTTTTTTTTCCAGCAAATGTTAGCTAGATGTGAGCTGAAACGGTTTGTTTTTTTAATCTAGATGATATTATTTAATATACATAAATAATTTTTTGACCATTAGGACTGTTAGTTAATTATTTAATTTTGATTCTTTTATAATATATTTTTTATTATACCCACTTTCATAGCCATCAAAACACTAAGGCCTCGTTTGGTTCACGGATTCAAGGAATCCGGAAAGAAAACTTGTTCCTTTCCTTTGTTTGGTAGCCACAAATTTGGGAAACACTTTCCTGACATGGAGGAAAATAGGAGGGAAAATGGTTCCTCTCATGACCCATGGGATTCATTTTCCCTCCTCCTTTCCCAACATTAATTACCAAACATTATGACAAAAGTAGCCTTCATTTATTACCTATTTTACCAATTAACTCTTCATTATAATTATGTTGACATTGGATATTGTTGGAACAATGATATATTTTTTCTTTCCTTTCCTACACCAACCAAACATAGGAAAGAAAATTTGATAGAAATTCTACTTTCCCATCCCTATGGAAAATACATGGGAATTAATTTCCTTTCCGTGAACCAAACGAGACCTAAAAGTATGATTTGATCATTTTTAAGTTACAAAATATTACCTATTTAAATATTGAAAATCATTTTCAGCGGACAAGAATTAGCATGAAATTCAAAAGCATATGCATTTCACTTTCACCGGACAAAAAGTTAGTTTCATATTTTTTTCACTTTCAACCAACCAAACACGTCCTAACTTCTGTCATAACTTCTGCTATCAAAAACTCAACATAGTATCACAGCAGGATGATCCATGATTCTTGAAGAAAAGGCCGCACCCAAACCCTAACCCTAAAAAAAATGCTACATGTAGTCACGAGGAGGAGAAAGAATGTTGGCTAACTCTATTATTGTATAGGGAACAACTAACATATTAGTCACAGAGTATATAACTAGTAGATAGCCCCCAAAATAGCCTAAAACTCCAATAAAAGTAGTCCAAAGTTTAGCAGAATTGGTGTTGACTTAGGATTCTGACATAACTGGAGTTTCTGTTATGACTGACCTGAGAATGCCAGTAAACCACTGAACATATTCTTCTCCATGATATGTACATGCAAATGTGAAATGGATGTTTCCTGCAAGTTTTTGCAAATGCATGGACACAACAAATCTGTCAACAGAAACTCCCAATACTAGAACTATTATCTTCAAGGGCGCGGAGGTAGAAATTTTTTTTTTTTAGAGGGGGCTGCAAATATGGATGAATTTTTTTTTATGTTATATACTCAAAAAAAATAAACAAAAAAGTAAAAAACTTACCAAAAAAAACCAACAAACTATACGGGTAGGACTTGAACACAGGACGTAACATACTAGCATCAAGTCACTCAACCAACTTGGCCAAGGCTGCTACCAGTTCTACAATGTGAAATTATATACTAGTTCTGAAGAAACAAAAATTTAGTCTGGGCTGTAGCCTGAGACAACCCAGTTGTAGCTTCGCCTCTGATTATCTCATATGTTACTTGGCTAGGGCAAACCAAATCTGAGAGTTGCATAATAAGCCCCCTTTTTAGAAATCAAATCGGTCTTATACATACGTGAGGCTGGTAATCAAAAAAGAAAGAAGAACTCATCTTCTTTTTTTCATCACTTAGGAGCAGTGCGAGATGAAATTCTCAACACAGTTTTGAACAAGAGAAAGAAGCGAAGAATCCTCTTGTCGACTCTAGGACATAATACTAGTGACAAACAACAATACGGCCATTTCAAATATTAATTCTGCTGCAACTCTGTCACTATTTGTCCACCATATATCTCCCACTTTGCAACACCTCGTGCAACTATTTTGCCACTGGTTCGTGCAGTACTTAATATTAAGAGTGCATGCTGTTAGATTGTATCTCGTTTTCAGTTGAGTGCTCAAAGGGGGGAGGGGGGGGGGTGGCAATAGAGTTGGTAATTTAGTCCCACATCGGGTAGGAGGTGGGATTATGGGATGTAGATAATTAAAATTGGTTCAGACCTTACATGAAAAATTTTCTTTTAAGGCATATGGGCTCAACTCAATATCGTACCTCATGGGTCAACTCTGTTTCGGGTCATACTGCATTTCCAACAAGTGGTATCATAGCCCAATGTTACGGGACTAGTTTGTGCAGCTCTAATTTGTTCGAGACAAATGATGTTGAACATTCATGCGTATACACGGATATACAGGCTCTCTTCTCAAGGTGGAGTTGGATCTCCTGGATGCTCAGTTGGCTTAAAGGTGGAGTTGGATCTCCTGGTGTTGGATCTCCTGGGTGCTCGGTTGGCTTAAAGGTGGAGTTAGATCTCCTAGGTGCTCGACTGACGGGAACGAGTTGGATCTCCTAGGTGCTCGACTGACGAAAACGAACAAAGGTATACACGAATATACCACTACAAAAATTTGTCAGATTAGCGACGTCTAAATACGTTGCTAATCTCAGCGAAAACGTCGCTAAATCAATTTAGCGACGTTTATGGCGACATTTCAGGAACGACGGAAAAGAAAACGTGTCGCTAAACGAGAAAACGTCGCAAAACGTCGCTAGGGCGACGCTATTTCGCGACGTCAATGACGTCGCTAATTAGCGGCGTTATTTGCGACGTTTGTTATTTGATGCTAATCAGCGACGTAAAAGGCGACATTATAGCGTGGTCGCCGTTTAGCGACAGATTTGCGACGTTTTGGCGACGACGAGCTGACATCAGATTTGGTGCCACGTGTTGCCACGTCAGAATTTAGCGACGCTTTTAGCGACATTTCCTGGCTTCGCTAATATGTAGCGACGAATACTAACGTCGCTAAAAATGTCGCTAAATTAAAAAAATAGGTTCCAGAAAGCAAATGATGCTGGAGCTGGAGCCTGAGCCAAAATACAGAATACAAAATACAGAATACAGAATCCAATCCCTGGGTTCGCCGACCCCCTCGGTGGAACACTCAACACCGGCACACACAATACATTCCAGAATATACAAAAAATATAAAGAAAAAATACTATCCGCAACGAACAATGTCAATATATAATATCCTTAACACAACCAAATCAATATCCGCAAATACGTACAAACTCAGTATCCTCAACCAAGAAACTGAATATCCCCAAATATGTACAAAGTAAAAATATAAAATACAGAATCTAATCCATGGGTTCGCCGAAAATACAAAAACAAAGATTGACACACAGTTCTAATTCATATGTGTTTTAAGTGTGAGAACGGATGGCTCAGAATACAACCCAAAATTCATTCTAGCATACATTAGTGTGAATCATCTATGTTCTGTACATATGGTGTAGTATACGTTCTTATCGAATCTAGTATCTAGTATCTGAAGAATGTAACAGAATCAAGATGAACTCACATAATGTAATACTAAGACATCATCTACTACTATATAAGATATAGTGATAGGTTGTCGTATCATCATTGCCAAGGGATGAGGGTCGCAGGACAGTCAACTTTATCTACGGCTATATAGTTTCTGTCTCGCCAGTCGAATGGCTGCAGGACTATGTCCTGATCACCATGTCGTACCATAGTTTCTGCCTCGCCAGTCGAATGGCTGTAGGGACTATGTCCTGGAGCTGGAGCCAAAATACAGAATCCAAAATACAAAATACATAATCTAATCCCTGGATTCCTCCACCAATTCATTTTTCCCCATTTTACTCTCTCACTCTCTCTCCTCCCCCCTCCGGCACTCTCACTCTCTCCGGCGCTCTCACAGTACTAATTCATATCTATTTAAGTGTGAGAACGGATGGCTCAGAACACAACCCAAAATTCATTCTAGCATACATTAGTGTGGATCATTATGTTCTGTACATATGGTGTAGTATATTTTCTTATCGTATCTAGTATCTGAAGAATGTAACAGAATCAAATGAACTCACATAATGTAATACTAAGGCATCATCTACTACTATATAAGATATAGTGATAGCACTACTACAAAAATCGTTAACAATGACACTTTATAGATGACACTCGTAAAAAAATGTCATTAGTGATAATTTTAATGTCAGCTCATTAGATGCCTGTCATTAATAACATAAGCAATGATACTAAAAATAATAATGTCATAAAAAATATATTAAGATGACGATTAAAAAGATAAGGGTCGTAAAAGAATTTTATGGAAGTCATCTTTTATGCATAGAAGAAAAGGTGTAGAATATAATTTTAATCGTTTGCTTTTAATTACTTATATACTAGGGTGGGATACCCCTCTCTCTCTCTCTCTCTCTCACACACACACACACACACACGCACACACATATAATAGGGCTGAGACATTTTACTTCCTCCTAAATCAAATCTCAATCCCATTTATCCCTAACCTCCTTCTTCTTCTTCTCCCTCAACCCCACCCCCTTCTTCCTTGTCGAATCCTCTCCTGGCCATCTAGCATCCGCAACGACACCATCGACAGCCCCTTTTCGAGCTTCTCCAACGATCAACGATCCTCCATCGAGCTTCCTCCTTGAGGATGATCCCATGGAAACTCCCAGTCCTTGTCGACTTCTCCAGCCGACGTTCACCAACGCCGAAGAACCACTCCTTCCTCTACAATGGTAAGAACCATAAAATAGGGTTTTAATCTCTCCCTCCCTCCTTCTCTCTCAGAACCATAATTTTTTTGCAGGCCCTAGAAGAAGTCGACATCTTCGTCGACCTCCCCCGAAAGTCGATGTTGTGGCACCTCGACGACGGCCTACTGTGGCACTTCGACCTGAAGCCCCATGCCTCCGGCGACTTCTCCATAGCCGTTGTACATGCCAACTCCTCCCTGAAGGACCACGGGCAAGTGCTCACCTCCCCCTCGGCGACCTACGTCGGGGTCTACGACGGCTACGGCGGGCCCGAGGCCTCGCGGTTCGTCAACAGCCACCTCTTCTCCCACCTCCACAGTAAGGACTCCCCTCGAAACCTCTCTTGATTGATTGATTTTTTTGACTCTCTTTCCCGTTTTTGGTTCAATTGTTTCTCTATTTCGACGAGTTTTTGGTCAGGGCTTCAATTAGGTATTTTGTTAGATGAATTACAAGAGATATCAATAGGGTTAGGGTTTGAATTGGGTATTTGGTTTGATGAATTATAAGAGAGATCGGTAGAATTAGGACTTTAACTAGGTATTGGATTTCAATATATTTCCTTGATTTCCTATTTAACTTGTTGATTTCGTTCTTCAATATCTGGTTCTTATTCTTCATTATCTGGTTATTCATTATTTTGTTCTTCATTATCTAGTTCCTTGATTTCCTATTTAACTTGTTAACTTGTTGATCCATTCTTTTATCATTGCCTAAGATAATCCCAACATATTGGTAAACTCTGTCAGAGACAATTAACGACCATTATCTGGTTCTTATGGCAAAACTAAGCTAGCTCGGTAGAATCAAAGAAAGTACCAAGAAGGTTAGATGAAGAACTTTTGGCTCGACCATGAACCATCTGATTGTTAAGTTTTTCAGAACTACCATCATAATTTCTTTTCAAGCACTATGATAAGATTCAAAATTAATTGCTGCCACTAACCCGCTTCATGGCTTGAGGATGGGATTAAATGGCCCATTGGGCTGTAAAAAGTAGATGACTTCAAGTGTTTATGTTCTTACTCAATGTTCTAATCACTTAAATAAATAAAAAAATTGTTTTAAAAAGACTAGTTTAGGGTTATGTCGTGAGGAATGTTGTCTATGGTCTTACTGCCATATCGAAACCTATATACATCTTAGGTTTGTAAGAGTTGTTGTATCTTTGTCCATGTCTACACCCTGGCCAGTGCATCTTATGCAAGTATATAAGATGGTGTTGCCATTATATGTATTTTCTGTTGTTAGAACATTTTTTTTTATTGTTAGTGCCTTTGTTTTATAACTACAAGGACTATATTGTCTCATTGTGTCTTGTGCCTAAAATTGATTTTATCTATCCCTATGTTTGTTAAGGAGCTAATTTTTGTAGGTTGGGCCTGAATCTATTCTTCGTGGTCCATTGTTAAATGCAACTAGTGACGACATGTAAGTATGAGCTATTTGATATTCACTTTTTCTACCCTTTTCTGTAGCTACTAATATCATTTGTGATATTTAGGGCTCCAAGTCTTAATGGTGAACTCCAGGACTGTCCCACTGAATTAATTCATCCACATGAAGATTGTAATGTGAATTCTTCACTGTCATTTATTGTTCAGATTTTTTTTCAAATTATTTCTTTATTCTTAATCTGGAATATATGATATATAGGAATTATTATATTTTAGGTGCATCATGAGCTTTCTTAGAATACCATAATAAGATTTTTATCTTGTTGATCATATTTTTAAATATGCAACAATCTTTTTGTGCAGATTTGCCATGTTGAGGATTTTGGTGTTGTTGGGCTTGTACAAGTAATTGTCATTCATTTTCACAGGGCAAGGATTGTTGTTGTTCATTCATCTGGAGCAGTTAGCTCATCTGGTTTGGGTACAAGTAGTCATATCTCATCATTTTTTGGATAAAACACTTGTGATAGAACAGAATAATGTAACTGAAAGCTAATTAAAAAAGAAACAAAGAAAAAAAGAATAGTGTAACTGAAACTGCTTAACCACATGCAGGTTGCAAAGGTGGGGTCGGTAGAGGAACAATTTCAAGCAATGGTGTGCAGGGAAGTGGTACTTCTGTTGAAGGTGGAATCACATGTGGACATGCTACTTTACCTTGTGAGCTAGGTAGTGCCAGTGGTAACGACATCATAGAAGCTTCAACTGCTGGTGGGGGTATTATAGGTATAAATCCAATTAATATGTAGTAGACACCTTTTAATTAGTTCATATTCTGTATTAAGGGAACTGTAGAAAATAAGGCTTTGCTAACAATTTGTGTAGTTGGGCCAACATCTAAAATAAAAAGCATGCAAAGAAGCTATAATTCTTAAGCAAAGCAAATCATAAGCTTTTATGAAAATTTCATTTTTTTTTTACATAAACAATTTGAAGATAAAATCAAATCCACTAGATAGAAAGCAAGCATCATATTATACACATGTAAATAGTGACAAGGTTGTGAAAAGTGCTAGGCACTAGTCGGGCAGGCACCTTCCGCCTAGCGCCTAGCCCACCTAGGCGGCCACCTTCCGCCTAGCTTCCTTTTTTGAAATTACTTCACTTTGAAGAAGCATATATGTTTCTATCATCGAAATAACTAATGATTCTCATTATATTATTTTTGTTTGCAATGATGGGTTCAATGGAGCATTCACTCAAGTTTGTCGCAAAGCAGAAGGAGAGATTTCTGGTTAGCTTGGTGGACAATGTAACGAAGCTGCTACAAATGACTTTAGTGTAGGGTTTGGGGGCGGGTCTAGGGGCACTATCCTTCTATTTTTACACTCTCTACTGTTGGTAAAGAATCCATGCTCTCAAATGCAGGTGGTCTTGGAAGCCTCAGTGGTGGAGGTGGCGGAAGGATTCACTTCCATTGGTCTGACATTCCCACGGTGGAAGAATATTTGCCAATTGCAGGTGTGAAGGGAAATATAAGCTCAAGGTTTGAATCAAAATTTTTGGTTTATTATGATTTCACGATGTTTTTATTGCATTATTGCTAATTCATAAGAAAGTTACATTGATAAGGTAATTTATAATGTGTTTTTACACCACCTTTGGATTTATTGATGTGTTCATAGTTTGTTGAGTCTCTTTGTAGCTTCTTAGTTTATTTCACCTGCTGTGAACCGAAAAAAGTGATCACTCTCATATTGTTTCACATCCAAAACCACAATTTTCTTATATTGTCTATTTGTTTGAAATATTTAAATATTTTATTTGTAGTCCCAGTTTTCCTGCTACTTACTGATTATTAATTTTCTTTATTCTTTTTAAAAGATTATCTATCATTGTGATGTATTAATTTTCCCTTGATTAAAAATGGGTTTCCCATGTCATGAGGCTCCCGCTTACATAGGATCCGGGGATGCTCTCTATTTTATTGTTTTCCTTTGACTAGTTTATTATTTAATCTTTTGGCTGCCTGGAGTTTGATATATGGAACTTTATTTAAAAATTTGTTGGTCATTGTACTACTTTTATGTTTATTGAGAACAAGCAACATGTATCTACTAAAACTCCCAGATTGGACTATTTCATATTCTCCGAAGAATGACTTCAACTTTAGCACAGGAAACTGCTTGATGCATTCTTTGTAACCTTGTATTTGGGACACTTTTGTGTTTCAGTGTCAGTCGACATCATTATATGATGTTGCACATTTTGTACTCTTTTGATGCAGTGTGCCCAAGAATGCATGTAATGCAATTTGCAGAAAGTCCCATACGTAACATCGGGCATCTCACAAAAAGAAAAAGAAAAAGTATGGAATAGTATTGAATGTTCAATCATGTTCAGTGCTAACTGTTACTGTATTGCTTTTTGACATTAGTGTCTATGATTTAGCTATTATTGGGTATTTTATTTCAACTGAATGAAAAAGGGATTCAACCTAAGTAAGTTTCTTTTAAAACTCTCATTCGCTTTCTCAAGTATGCAAATTATTCTCAGTTTGAACTCATGAAATTGTATTTCTTTACTATGCAATTCGTAGTTAGGAGCAACTTATTAGGCGGTACCTGTTCATTATTTTATAGACAAATAGTAAGGATAAAAATCCAGTTTTCTGTATGGTTTCTCGGGCCATGTTCCACATTACAACCAAGCTTTGTCTAGTTCCTTTGTTCAATTACCTTAGGCAAAAAGATTCTCTCATCTGATGCTAAACTTCATTTTATAATCTTCACAGGGTTTATATGCTACTTTTTTCATTTTCATTTTGATTCAATATTGTTATGGTTAGCTGCATTAACTAGTTGATTTTATGCTTATTTTTGTAGTTTGCTGGGAGAAAGGATTCCTCTGTCAGAGAAATTGATGAATGCGACGAGAGCTGGCCAAATTTATCCCGATATTGTTAATAAAGATCGTATGTAAAAAATGACGCATAATAAAATTTCGGAAGTATTGTAAATTTATGTTGTGAACGTTTGAGACTGAAATAATATTGTATAGTTCAATGTTGGCATTTTGAATAATTATGAAATGAAAAAAATTAATGGTGTTAAGTGTTTAATTTTCTTCTTCTTTATATTGTACACAAAATACAAATTGTGGAATACAGATGAAAAAAATGGAGCTATAAAAATAACAAAATTTAATGATGAATAAAAGTCATCTTTTGTAAATAAAGATGACGCATAAAAGTCATCTTTTACAAATAAAGATGACGTGTATTGAGCTGTCATAGATTTCTTATGATAAATGTAATTTTTTTAAAATAAAGATGACGTATAGAAGTCATCTTTTGTACATAAAAATGATGCGTCAAAGTCATCTTTTGTAAATAAAGATGATGCATAGAAGTCATCTTTTGTAAATAAAGAAGTCATATGAAAGTCATCTTTTATAAATAAAAATGACGTGTGTTTAATTGTCATTGATTTTTCATGATAAAAGTCATCTAATGTAAATTAAGATAACACACAGAAGTCATCTTTTCTAAATAAAGATGACACATAAAAGTCATCTTTTATAAATAAAGATGACATACGTTGATTTGTCATTGATTTCTAAAGATAAAGATGACCCCTTCATAGATGACGGTCAAACAAATGTCATCAATTAACATATTTAGCCGTCATTGTTATCTATTTTTGTAGTAGTGTAGGTTGTCGTATCATCATTTCCAAGGGATGAGGGTTGCAGGACAGTCAACTTTATCTACGGCTACATAGTTTCTGCCTCGCCAATCGAATGGCTGCAGGGACTATGTCCTGATCACCATGTCGTACCATAGTTTCTGCCTCGCCAGTCGAATGGCAATATATAATATCCTCAACAAACCAAATCCATATTCTCAAATACGTACAAACCCAGTATCCTCAACGAAAAAACTGAAGGAATGATCAGTGCTTTCTAGTTCTCTTCCATCCATCCATCCATTCCTCCGTTTTGATCAAGCCTCTTCCTTTCTCCTCTAATCCACCATAGCTCTGGACCCATCTGCTCCTCCCTACTTCCCTTCTTCTTATTTGACTCTCTCAGCCACATATGATATCCAGCTCAAGTGTAGAGGCGGGGGAGAATAAGTGGGCAGGAATAGGAGGCCGGGGAAGCAGCACAGCTGGCGGTATGACCTGGAGGAAGTACATAGATTTTTTTCAACATCCGTAGGAGAACTATAAGGATATATCTTTTCACAATATGTCACCTTGTCAAAGACCCTTAATGTGAATATCACGTTATCGCAGTGTCGGAAGACCAACATGTCATAATTTTCTAAGCCGTGTGCTTTGAAATAATCCTCCCAACTCTTTCCTCCCAACTCTTTCCTCCCTTATCAAAGACCCTTCAAGATTACTACATAGGAGGAAAGAGTTAGGAGGATTATGTCAAAGCACACGGCTTAGAAAATTATGACATGTTGGTCTTCCGACACCGCGGTAACGTCATATTCACATTAAGGATCTTTGACAAGGTGACATGTGGTGAAAAGATATATCCTTATAGTTCTCCTACGGATGTTGAAGAAAACCTATGTACTTCCTCCAGGTCATGCCGCCGGCTGTGCTGCTTCCCCGGCCTCCTAATCCTGCCCACTTCTTCTCCCCCGCCTCTACACTTGAGCTGGATATCATATGTGGCTGAGAGAGTCAAATAAGAAGAAGGAAAGTAGGGAGGAGCAGATGGGTCCAGAGCCATGGTGGATTAGAGGAGAAGGAAGAGGCTTGATTAGAACGGAGGAATGGATGGATGGAAGAGAACTAAAAAGCACTGATCCTTCCTGTTGTGAGAACGGATGGCTCAGAACACAACCCAAAATTCATTCTATTATACATTAGTGTGAATCATCTATGTTCTGTACATATGGTGTAGTATACGTTCTTATCGAATCTAGTATGCAGTATCTGAAGAATGTAACAGAATCAAGATGAACTCACATAATGTAATACTAAAACGTCATCTACTACTATATAAGATATAGTGATAGGTTGTCGTATCATCATTACCGAGGGATGAGGGTCGAAGGACAGTCAACTTTATCTACGGCTACATAGTTTCTGACTCGCCAGTCGAATGGCTGCAGGGACTATGTCCTGATCACCATGTCGTACCGTAGATTTATACAAATGGAGCTGGAGCTGGAGCCAAAATACAGAATCTAATCCCTGGCTTCACCGAAAAAACAAAAACAAAAACAAAGATTGACACACAGTTCTAAATCATATGTATTTTAAGTGTGAGAACGGATGGCTCAGAACACAACACATCCTAGCATACATTAGTGTGAATCATCTATGTTCTGTACATATAGTGTAGTATACGTTCTTACCGAATCTAGTATGTAGTATCTGAAGAATGTAACAGAATCAAGAATGAACTCACATATTGTAATACTAAAACATCATCTACTACTATATAAGATATAGTGATAGGTTGTCGTATCATCATTGCCGAGGGATGAGGGTCGCAGGACAGTCAACTTTATCTACGGCTACATAGTTTCTGCCTCGCCAGTCGAATGGCTGCAGGGACTATGTCCTGATCACCATGTCGTACCATAGTTTCTGCCTCGCCAGTCGAATGGCTGCAGGGACTATATGTCCCGATCACCATGTTACCAATTAACCAACCAACAAAACTACTTGTTACAAATATGGGCACTATCGGTGCGTTCGAATCGTAGTATCGCATTTTTCGGGGTCGAAAAACAAATAATTATTACTAAATTATTAGATTTTTCGACACTATCGGTGCCCCTGACCAAGCCACCCCCCCAACACCACCCCTAGCCCTAACCCGAACCCTACTCCTAGCACCCCTCCCCCAGCCGCCCTCGTCCCCCCTGCGCCGGAGAGAGTGAGAGCGCCAGAGAGAGTGAGAGAGAGGGAGGGGAAGAGTACCACGTACCGGAGAGGGAGAAGAGTCGCCGGAGAGAGTGACAGCGCCGGAGAGAGTGAGAGCGCCGGAGGGGGGGGAGGAGAGAGAATGAGAGCGCCGGAGGGGGGAGGAGAGTCGCCGGAGAGAGTGACAGCGCAGGAGAGAGTGAGAGCGCCGAATGGGAAATGAACCCTAACCCGAACCCTAACCCTAGCTCCCCTCCCCCAGCCGCCCTCGTCCCCCTGCCCCACCCCCCCACCCACCCCCACTCACCCCCAACCACCCGCATCCCTCCTGCACCTCCCTCTGAGCCACCCGCACCCCCCCAAACCACCAACAACAAAATAGACGGAGAGAGAGAGAGAAAGGGAGGGGGAGAGTCACGTACCAGAGAGGGAGGAGAGTCGCCGGAGAGAGTGAGAATCGCCGCCGGAGAGAGTGAGAGTCACCGCCGGAGAGAGTGAGAGCGCCGGGGAGGAGAGAGAGTGAGAGAGGAAAATGGGGGGAAATGAAACGTTGGGGCGGGGATATAATTAGAATTTAGCGACGCTTAAACTACCGTCGCTAAATGCGTCACTACTAGCGACGTCCCAGCGACGTTTCGCGACGACTGGGTCATATGCTTAATGTACGTCGTTGTTACGTCGCTTAGGTCGTCGCTAGTAGCGACTATGAGCGACGTTAACGTCGCTAATGTACACAATTTAGCGACGTTAATCTAACGTCGTTAAATATACGTCGCCAATTGAGCAGATTTTAGTAGTGTACAGGCTCTCTTCTCAAAGTGGAGTTGGATTTCCTGGGTGCTCGACTGACGGAAACGAACAAAGGTAACAAGGATGCTAAGGTTGTTCGACTAGCAGGAAAGAACAAGATAGCAGGGATGCTAAGGTTGTTTGATTGGCGGAAACGAGCAACGACTAGCAAAAATGAGCTAATATGGAGATTGTTGGATTGTATCTAGTTTCCAATTGAGTGCTCAAAGGCGATAACAGTGGAGTTGATAATTTTGTCCCACATAGGGTAGGAGGTGGGTTCATGAGGTGTAGATAATTGAAATTGGTTTATGCCTTACATGAGAATTTACTTTTAAGATATATGAGACCAATTCAATATCGCACCTCATTGACCAACTCCAATTCAGATCATACCGTATTTCCAACACATGATAGTAGTCTATTAAAAAAAATAATAACACTAGAACATGCTGAAAATTAATAGTTTCCCAAGCATAGCGAAATATTGTCAATAATTTTGAGTCTTGTATCTTACGTTTATAACAAAATTACTACATGATTGCTTCAACAACAAAAAAATTACTACATGCACTTAGCCAGTACATATGCAAAGAGTAATAATCAAATGAAAAAAAAAAAACTAGAACATGCTGACAATTAATAGTTTCCCAAGCATAGCGAAAGATTGTCAATAATTTTGGGTCAATGTAACTAATGTGTATGAAGAGAGGCCCATTACATATTCACAAAAACTACTCACAATATACCTTTGCAACAATGCTATCTATTAATTACTCATTGTATCCGAAAAATACTTTGTACATCATGATCTAGGAATTGTTCACAAATACTCTCAAATGTTTATGAATTAATGATAAATCGGATAACCAAAAAAATGTATTGCACCAAGCTTAGAGATAAATAAATACACACATCTTGTTATGCACAATTGCTATAAAATCCAAACCGTTGCTTAGTTGAAAACTTAGTGTAACTTATTACGGAATTCAGTAGGACGGACTCATCATGCGACAGCAGTAAATTTTGAATCCGTCCAATAATATAATGACATATAGTAATATCTCACTTATTTTTTATAATTATTATGTCTTAATGATATTTAATAATTATTTAATTTATTTATTTTTTATTTTTTAATATTATATCATATGACTAGTCGGTCGCACTCTCAGTAATTCAGTCTTCCCTCTTTCCCTCAAACATGCGAGGCAGAAATAATAAAAGCAAGTGACATTGCATTCGCATAGATGTAGGCATCATTTACGCCATTAATTCTGCATGGGCCCGCCATTCCCCAGTCTGACAGCATGCTAAATTATGTAGCCATGTCAAACATCTCAATGTCTCCTTATTACTCACGTCCCTATGTTTGGTCTAGCTCAGTTTTATTAAAATCTTTTACTGTACAACGATAACGTCCTCATTTGAACTTTTTCTTCCTTCCGCTTAACAAAGAGTCCCTTCTCTAACATTTTGCAAATACCTTGTCCTTTGTAGCCTCCAACTAATTTCGTCTAGGTCTGTCATAGTTCCAGAAGCTCCTCTAACCATGCTCTATCACTGGTCTAACATATGGATCTATTGGGTTCCCTTTCAGGCAAATATCTTTTTCCATTGACATGAACTCCAACTTTTAAGAATAAATTCATTACATATCTTTTATGTATCGACTAGAGTCTTAGTAGAGCCGTCTCTGACATTTTAAGGTCCATGTACAAATACAAAAAAGAGAGAGCATCCTTTCTCACGTTCCAAGGACCATGTTAAAGTAATTTCTAAAAAATAGAAATGCTTAAAGCTAAAAATAGATATTTCACATTAGTAATATATACAAAGATTAAAAATCTAGAAAATATTTTAATTTTGGGGGGCTAGTGCGATCGTACAACTTGCACATGCTCATAAACGGTCCGAGTCTTACAACATTCTGATAGAGCTTTCATTTCAACTTCATTTGTATCCTGTAACAGCCATACGGAAGCACTCAACTTCAAACTCGCCCCTAGGTCTCGTATCTAATTATCTAATTGGTCTTTCTGAGTCTGTGTTGTTTTTTTTAGAATATTGGACATGCTCCAACCTTTTAATAAGGGTGAGCATTATTCGGTTTTGGACCGAAAATCGAAACGAACCAAACAAGAGATTCGGTTCGATATTTTAAAAAAATCGGTTCGATTTCGGTTTTGAAAATACTAAATTTTGTTATTGGATTTCGATTTCGGTTTTGGGTTTCGGTCCAAAACCGAAAACCGAATTAAATTTTTTAGTTTATATATATATATATATATATATATATATATATATATATATATATATATAAACCAAAAAAGTGCAAATAAACCTAAAAATTAAATAAACCGAACAAACCGAATAAACTGAAAATCGAACCGATTTAATTCGATTCGGTTATAGGCCAATTCGATTCGGTTTCGATTTTGCTTATTCGATTTTCGATTATTCGATTCGATTTGAACAGAATTAACCCAATGCTCATCCCATACCTTTTATGTGGACCCTTGGTAGCATGGAAGCGCACTTTTTAACCTTCGGTAAATCCTTGTTCACTTAAAATTTTAAAAGGACCGAAACAACTCCAGTTATATAACCCTAGATAAGAAAAAATAATCGAACCAACAGTACTGTTCAACCAAATTAAGAACTGGAGACTCCCTACCCCGAGATTCATCGTTGTCATGTGGATCCCAACCGCCTGCGGGACCCACAAAACCTAACCTTGCAGCCAAGCAAGCCAGCCAGCCAGCCTTAGCAAACAAATTCTTTACAGAAAGGAAACACTTAGGAGTGCAGCTCGGCGGACTAAATTCGAACCCGATCGGGTAAATCCGTTAATGGGTTGGGTTAGGATTGAAGATATTCGGGTTCGGACTTGGGCTCAGATTAAAATATTTGAACCCGATTAAAAATCGGGTTGGACTTGGGTTCATGTGTTGGGTAACCCGAAGAACCCAAAACCCGACATATATATAATTTATATATATATTGTTTCATACTACTTAAATAAAAAGTTTAAACTATAATTTTTTTCCACCCAAACTCATCAATTTCTTGTCCTAAATCTCATTTCAGTTTTATTTTGTAATGATTGAGACTTGATTGCTATTTGATTATGCATTTAATATTACTCTTGTTTAAAATTATTTCAAATATCATATTAGAGTCCGATAAATCCGATGGACCCGACCAAACCCGAGCTCAACCCGATCCTCCGGGCTTGGTCTTGGGCTTCATATGTTGAACCCGAAGTCGGGTCGGGCTTGGGCTTGGGCTAGACTTATGATCTATCGGGTTGGGCTCGGGTTGACCTCAAACCCGACCCAACCCGCCCGAGTTGCACCCCTAGAAACACTCTCATCAATAGACTTCAAAGCTCAGCCACTTGTTCCTTTCTTTACCACTATATGGACCTATATATTTAGAGGGCGCTGCTTCATATACCGCAATTCTGGTCCGTAGCCACGTGTCGATCTTCTATTGAAAGAGGGTCTAAATTTTTTGTGTGTGGGCCCGATGTGGTAAAGGGGGCAAATGGGCCGCCTCATGGGCCAAATATTATCTCCGAGTATATATATATATATATATATATATATATATATATATATATATATATATATATATATATATATATATATATATATAAACGCTCTAAAATCAGCAAGTTGGTTTTGTATTATGGAACTATGCTATATTTCATAGGTTTGATTGTAATTTATTGGTTGAGATTAAAAGGTGTAGATCCCATCACATTTTTAAGTCATTTAATCTCAACCATTCAATTACAATCCAACATGTATAACATAGATTGGTTTTATAATAAAAAACCAACCGGCTTGTTATATATATATATATATATATATATATATATATATATATATATATATATATCAACAAACAAACAACTACAAAACCATTCTGACTCAGTTTTCTTCCTTCTCATAACGATGGAAGAGGAAGGACTATCAGGAGATGAGCTAGAGGCGGAGAGGGCGCCGGAGATAGACTACGTGTTCAAGATAGTGGTGGTCGGGGACTCGGCGGTGGGGAAGACGCAGATACTGGGGAGGTTCGCGAGGGACGAGTTCTGCTTCGACTCCAAGTCCACCATAGGAGTCGAGTTTCAGACACGCACCATCACCATCAACCGCAAGCGCATCAAGGCACAAATATGGGACACTGCCGGTCAGGAAAGGTATGTTACAGCACAAACACAATCCAGTTCTACTTCTACATAAATATTACTCTCCTTAGCTATCTAAGAATACAAACACCAATCCACTTGCATGCTGGTGTTTCGAAAACACCGAAAACTTTGGATTTAGAACTGGTTCTTAATAGGGAATTTTAATGAGTTTCAGCCGATATGTCGTAAAATATCGGATTTGAAGCAGTTTAAATTAGTCAACATAAACTTAGCCTGACCATTTGAAGAAAAGAAGAAGAAGAAGAAGTCTAACTGCTAGAATAGAACATTAATGCTCAAATTATGTCTCTCTACAGCCCATCCTTGTGAATAACATATTTTCTAGTATATTGTGATGCTGATGTATAAAAAAGAATATTAAGACCACTAGGCTTTATTTACTTCATCGATAAATATTTGTGATGTGGACACAGACATATAAAGCAAATATGTTGTTTTCAGAAAGGTCTTCAGACATCAATTGCTATGCGCTATGGACATATTATATTTGTCAGACACAAAATGACACACAATTAGGCTCTCTTGTACGCCACTCAAACTTTGTAAGTATTTGGATACTCCAAAACATAATATCTTTCCAAGGCTTACTAAGTAAAGACTCGAATCTTTTTAAGTGATGATATTTCACCCGGCAGTGCTACATGGACCGCAGTCCAGACCCGCAGCCACGTGTCGGCCCTCTATTGGAAGGGGCCTTAAAATTTTCGGAGGTGGAGCCCATGTGGTGCAGGAGGGCGAATGGGAGGGGGACACGTCGGCACGGGCCAGGCCCGCGGTCAGTTTAACATTTTCCTATTTCATCATAGGAAGAAAGAAAATTTCTCAAAGAATTCAAATTTAACCAAGATACTCACTTTGGCGAACACAGTACTCGAAGGCAGGAGAGCCGAAACATGAGTAGAATTGTAGAACGTCCTACAAGAAAACCAACAAGGGATGGTATAGTGGTAACACTAGTAAGGGAGGGGAAGAGTGGGCGTTGGTTCGAATTCCAACCCCAAAATAAGAATGGAAGGGGTCTTGGTGCTAGCAGTCAAGGATAGAAACTGTCATTATCAGTGTTGCCCCTATATCAATGCCTATGCAACTTCTGTTGCAGAGGTGGAGCAAATGTTATCAGCTGTCCAAGCATCTCAACTCCAGACTGAGAATAGAGATTGTAATGCCTTAATTTTTTTTTTTCAAATATCATATCTGAATTATGATTATATCTTGAATTCTCTAATTACATCAATAGTTAGGAGTAGCTATTTATTGTCTACTAGCATATGTGCACGTGCCTTGCACGTATTTTAACATTTCTTAATTAGTTTAAGAAGACTCTTTAGGAAGACAAAATGATAGCCTTCCTAATTACTAAGTTGTCATTATTAAAATTAGTGAAGTATTTTTAATTAGTATAAGTATGTAAGGGTATTTTCGGAATTCAAAAGTTTCACCATCTAAGTTTTTCTATTATGTAGTAGAATTGATTACTGAGCGGAAAACAAAAAAAAATTCTCTCGTTTTAGACTTAGGCCATCCCGACATGCATTAGATGTCCGGTTCTTCCATTAACCTTCTTATTAGGCGCCATCTCCAATGGGGATTTCTAAAATTGAATTTCTATCCTACTTTGTTATTGTACTGCTTTAAGAAAACTTATATTCTAGTTGATAGAGTTTCTATATAGAAATTCCACACATACAAAAAACACTCTTCAATAGTTCCCCACTTCTACCCCACTTCTATTATACGTGGCAACAAATAAAAGCATCAATTTGATAACGTGGAGCACAATATTTGGTATGAGAGATGGAGAGTTTCTATTAGAATTTCTACATGTAGAAACCCTCGTAGAAACTCTCCAGCCTACGTCACCGCGATATAAACTAGGATAAATTTATGGTTGGGCGAAGTTTTTTCTAAAATAGATTTGTATTGTAGAAATAGGGGAGATGGAAACCCCCATTGGATATTAGTTCATAAGAATCAAACTGGAGATCCCACAAGAAATAAATCCATATAAGAATTCAGTTGCATTTACTGCTGAGCTAGAACTAGGCAATACAGTAATAAATTGATTGACCTCTTCTGGATGCAGTACATTTCAGAAGGTTAGACATTGCTCTGAATGGTGGTATCATCATTATTATTTGATGTGTCAATAACTTCAATTGTTGTACTATTGTAATGACCAAAAATATAGAAACTACAGAAAATTACGTACACAATAATTGTAGGACACAAAGAGGATATTTGATTTTATTGTGGCTAAACATTCAACTTCTTTCACCTGCAAAATTTTCTTGCTACAAAATACTTGCATACACAGCTATTTATAGGATTCAAGATACATCAAGCATAATGAATATGACTCTTAGATTTCCTAAATGCATTCATGCATACAATGAATTTGACTCTTTGGCTAAACAATTTGGTTTAGTCTTCCAACAATGCCTCCCGTAAACCGAATTTGTTTTTGACTTCTAAAGCTTCGACATTTCTTCTGAAGACTTGTCCTCCTAGATGTTTTGTAAACACATCTGCAAGTTCTTCCGTTCTGTAATATTCAATGTTAACTTCTCCTTCCTTTTTGCTTGTATCATTTTGCCACAAGTCTTGCTTTGTACTTGTTGGTTTAACCATCAGGATTCTTCTTGAGTTTGTACACCCATTTCACCAATGGGTTTCTTGTGTGATTGAAGATCTATGAGCTCCCATGTATCATTCTTCTCAATAGACTTCATCACCTCCGTCATTACTTGTATCCAAGCTTCTTCTTTATTTGCTTCTTCAAATGAAATTGGATTTTCACCTACAAAGAAAGGAAACAGACAGTATCATTTGATTCAATTTCCTCGGTTTAGTCATTAACTTATTGTATACTTCTCATTTTTTTAGGAGGTCTTTGGTAGACATCTCCTTTTGGTGAAGTTGGAGATGCACTTTCAGTTTGAGAGCCAACTTCTTCACCTTCTTGTATAAGAGTATGAGTTGTACTTGTATCACCTACATAGGTTGAAGCTTCGTCAAATCGAACATCTCGACTGATCACTATCTTCTTTGTTGTTGGATTATATAACTTGTAGGCTTTGCTTCTTTCACTATCGCCAACAAATATACACTTTTCTGCTTCGTCATTAAGCTTGGACCTTGTAGCATATGGAATGTGTACATAAGCAATACTTCCAAAAATTCTTAAGTGTTGAACACTTGGCTTCAATCCATGCCATGCTTCATGAGGTGTGATGTTACTTTAACATTTCGTTGGTAATCTGTTTATCAAGTAAACATCACAAGAAACAGATTCGGCCCATAGTTCTTTGTACAACTTCTTTTTACTAAGCATACACCTCACCATGTCCATAATAGTGTGATTCTTTCTTTCACAAACTCCATTTTGTTGTGGGGTATATCGAGTTGTTAGTTGATGCTTTATTCCATGATCTCGATATATAATTTTCAAATTCATTTGAAAGATATTCACCACCACAATCAGTTCTTAAAGTTTCTATATGAAGGCCATAAAAGTTTTCAACTTTAACTTTGAAATCTTTAAAGGCTTGAAAAGCATCAATGAAAGAAAGAAATAAAATATCGATTACCTCTATGAGTTGTAACTGATATTAGTTCACATAAATCTGAATGGACAACTTGAAGTCAGTTCTTAAAGTTTGTATATGAAGGCCATAAAAGTTTTCAACTTTTTTTTTTGAGGAAATAAGTTCATAATTTTCTTGAGTAATCATCAATGAAAGAAATAAAATATCGATTACCTCCATGAGATGTAACTGATATTGGTCCACATAAATCTGAATGAACAACTTGAAGTGACTTCTTTTCGCCCAGTAGACTACAACGAAAATGAAGATCTGTGAAGCTTTCCGATTTAACAATCTTCACAACATCATCGATAGAATAGACTTGAGGCAGCCGTTTGACCATCTCATTTGTCACTAGCTGCTTCAAGCTTTCATAGTTTAAATGACCAAACCTGTTATGCCATAGCTTAGAGCTTCCACTGTCAACACTACTGAAACAAGACAAGTTAGAAGTCTGTAGTCTTACAGGAAACAATTTATTTTCAATAATTCTAATCTTCGCAACAAGTCGTATGGTCTTTGACAAAAAACAAACATTGTTTCGGAAATGAATATCAAACCATTTTCTTAAGAGATGACCAACACTTAGAAGATTGCTTTTTAGCCCTGGGATATAGTATACATCTCTCATCTTCTCAATACTTTCTGATTTTGTTTTGAAAGTTATTCCACCAACTTGTATATATGCTCTGTCAACACCAATCTTCACTTGGCCACGATTAGATTTTGTTAAACTTGTAAATAAATTCTTATTTCCTGTCATATGCTTGCTAGCACCACTGATACCACACATTATCCAAGTCATCACCATGACATGCAAGCAATAAAGTGTCTTGATGGTTACCTCTTTCTTCATGTACGTAGCCTGCATCTTTTTTCTTGTCATCTTCTTGCTTATACCAGCATTCACTGCTTGTGTGGCCTAATTTGTGGCAATGGTAGCATTCAGAGTAGCCACGACTCCTTCCTCTTTGATGTCCACGACCTCGTCCTCTGTGAGTATCTAGAGTTGAAGTTGTCTTCTTCATTTTGGTTATTGCTGGAATAACCTCCTCCTTTGTCATAGAAATTTGTACTTCGAGCACAATTTTTTTGCCTCTTCCGCATCCACGGTTCTAAGAAGAACCACGGCCTCTCGTATACGTGACATTTGACATGAGATAAGAAAAACTTTGAGGTCATCTTTTGTTAATTCGAAATTCATGAGCTTCTAATCTTCCTTGTAAGCTCTCCAAAGACAGAGATACAAGATCTTTGGTTTCCTCAATGGCAACTACAACGTGATCATATTTGCTTGGTAGACTTCGGAGAACTTTTTTAACAATTTTTTGAGTTTCTAAAATTTCTCCATTTGTACTCATTTGTTGTTGGAAAAGAAACGCGAAAAACCTTTTTTCAAACTAGAGAGTACCTACGAGAGAAACGAGCAAACAATGCACAAACCAAAACACCAAAACAACCATGCAGACACAGAGAATTTTTGACGTGGAAAACCCTTGCGAAAAAAACTACGGGACGATCGGAGTCCAACCCTGAGAAGCCTCCACTAATGAAATAGAAGAATTACACCCTCTATAAACTTCTTCCGATCCAAATCGGATTCCCACAACCCTTGGAAGCAAGAGCAATGATTACAAGGCTACGAAGAACAAGAACGACGAGTAGAGATTACCCGAATCCGATTCTCCTTCGAAAAACACCTTCGATCCTCCGCCTTCTCTCCCAAAGTTGTAATGGCACTCTTGCCTCCTTCCTCTCTCTTTTTTTTGTGTTGTCTACAATGATGTTACCTATGATTAGGGTTTGAAAATCCCAACTTAATTCCCTAATCCCGCAACAAACCTGGACCGTTTGATTAGATCCAATGGTGAAAATTCACCCCAGATTTTTTCTCAGTCCCGACGACACAGAGTTCAGCTAGAACTCTGTGTCGGGCAACCAGAACAAACCAGCAACATTCCGGAACAGCCAGACCGAGTTTGGCCCGAACTCGGTGGCTCCAGTCCAGAACCCCCCTCTTGTTAGCAGCAGCAGCAGCAACTCCTCGTTGCCTATTTCCCGAGCTTCTTCGACATCGAACGACGCTCGTCGCACTCTGGGATCTTCTCCACATAGGTTGGGAACCCCACCCACTCCAACAAATCTCCCCCTTCAGAACTATGGGGAGGATATCGTCATCCCGACGATCTGCCTGCAGTACTCAAACTTTTCCCTTGGTAGAATCTTCGTGAACATGTCAGCTCCGTTGTCATCTGTATGAACCTTCTCAAGCTCCGCGTCCTTCTTCTCAACCACATCCCGTATCCAATGATACCGAGTCTCGATGTGTTTGGACCGGCTATGAAACGTCTGATTCTTCACAAGGTGAATAGCACTCTGACTGTCGCAAAGCAAATTATACTGCTCTTGCTTCAGTCCCATTTCCTGTAGCAGCTTCTTCATCCACAGCAACTCCTTGTAAGCCTCCGTCGCCACAATGTACTCTGTCTCTATCGTCGACAAGGCAACACACTTCTGCAACCGCGACTGCCACGACACCGCTCCTCCCGCAAACATCATCACGTAGCCCGAAGTCGATCGCCTGGTGTCTACATCTCCAGTCATATCAGCGTCGATATACCCAACCAACTTCGGCTCGTCACCACCAAAGGAAAGTCTCCAACCAGCAGTGCCCTGAAGATATCGTAGAATCCACTTGACTGCACTCCAATGTACCCTTCCAGGATTTGAAAGATACCTGCTAACCGTACCAACTGCATGAGCAATATCTGGCCTCGTACACACCATGGCATATATAAGGCTTCCCACAGCTGAGGCATATGGAATCCGCTCCATATATTCCTTTTCGTCCTCGGTAGATGGACACTGCTCCTCAGTGAACTTAAAGTGAGCCGCAAGGGGACAACTCACTTTCTTCGACCCGTCCATCCCGAAACGCTGAAGTACCCGATGAATGTACTTCTTTTGGGACAGATGTAGTAACTTGGACTCTCTCTCTCGGCTGATCTCCATCCTAAGAATAGTCTTCGCTGAGCCCAAATCCTTCATAGAGAAGGCCGCGCCCGTTGGCGCTTCAGCTCCGCTATCCTAGTGGCATTCCGACCCACTAATAGCATATCATCAACATAGAGCAATAAAATGATAAAATCATCCTCGACAAAATACCTCACAAATACACAATGGTCCGACGTCGTCCGTGCATAACCATGCTCCCCCATAAACGACTCGAACTTCCTGTACCACTGCCTCGGAGCCTGCTTCAGACCATACAAGCTCTTCCTCAACCGGCAGACCAAATGTGACTTGTCCTTCTCACAGAATCCCTCTGGCTGCTCTATGTACAACTCCTCCTCAAGATCACCGTGGAGGAATGCCGTCTTCACATCCATCTGCTCGACCTCCAAGTCGAGACTGGCTGCTAATGCTAGCACCACCCGAATAGACAAATGCTTGACGACATACAAAAAGATCTCATCATAATCCACACCTTTTTGCTGACCATAGCCTTTAACTACCAGCCCCGCTTTGTATCGAGGGCGAGTAGCATCATCCGTCTGCTTCACTCTAAACACCCATCGATTCTTCAAAACCTTCTTGCCCTTTGGCAACCACAACAGCTCATAAGTGGAATTAGTGTGCAAGGAACTCATCTCCTCCTGTATGGCCTCCATCCACTCCTGCCTATGTTCGTCTTCCATAGCCTCTGCAAAGCTTTCAGGCTCTCCCCCGTCAGTCAATATCATATACTCATCTGGTGAGTATCTCGTAGATGGTCGACGATCTCTGTCGCTCCTTCTCAGTAGAGCCACTGGTGCTGGCTGTATACCAACAGCCTCCTCCCCTTCAGGAACTGCCTCTTCGGTATGCTTATCCTCCTGAGGGACACCCTGACCACCATTAGCAGGCTGATGATCAAGGTTGGGAGCTACTTCATGTACTGGCTCCCCCATAACTGGATCCTCTGCGATATCCTCTGGAAACTGCTCGAAGCAAAATGACTCTAACTCAGGCAATTCCTCAGCCTCAGAAGGCGTCTCGGAATCCTGAGTGTTGGTCATGGTCTGATCCTCGACGAACACCACGTCCCTGGTTCTGTAGAGCTTTCTTTCCACCGGGTCGTAAAGTCTATAGCCAAACTCATCCCGACCGTAGCCGACAAAGACGTATCGCCTCGTCTTCGACTCAAGTTTGGTCCTCCCGTCCTTCGGTACATGCACGAAGGCCTTACAGCCAAACACTCGCAGGTGATTGTATGACGGCTCTTTGTCGTACCATACTTTGTCAGGCATATCACCCTGCAAAGGAGCACTAGGAGACAAATTAATAACATAAGCAGCTGTGAGAAGTGCCTCACCCCAATAACTGCCCGACAAATTTTCTTCTGACAACAAACACCGCACCCTCTCCATCAGTGTTCTGTTCATGCGCTCCGCTACACCATTGAGCTGAGGTGTCTTTGGCAGAGTCTTCTGGTGTCGTATCCCCTGCTCTCTACAATAAGCATCAAAGGGACCGATGTATTCGCCGCCATTGTCGGACCGAACACACAATAACTTCTTTCTCGTCTCTCTTTCAACAGAGGCCTGAAACTCTTTGAAAGTAGGCAGCACCTGATCCTTGGTCTTTAAGGCATAGACCCAAGCCTTCCTGGAACAGTCATCAATAAAAGTTATAAAGTAAGAAGCACCACCAATAGATTTTACCTTTATAGGACCGCAGACATCCGAGTGAATCAACTCGAGCAACGCCGGCTTCCTTGAACTTGGGTGACTTTGGAAAGACACCCTATTTTACTTTCCAGCTAAGCAGTGCGTGCACTTCTCCAACTTTGTAGACTTGAGCCCTGGAATCACTTTCTTGTTCACCAAGTAGCCCATCCCCTTCTCGCTGATATGGCCGAGCCGCCTGTGCCACAACTCGGTAGACGCATCACTGACTGCGTTCACCTCCTGTGCCCCCTCTGCGCTCCCCTCCATATAGTAGAGATCGGACTTCTTGCTTTCTCTGGCAATCACCATCGAACCTCTGGAAAGCTTCCACTGACTGTTCCCGAAGAGACTGAAGAATCCCTCGTCATCCATCCATCCAACCGAAACCAGGTTGAAACGAATATCAGGGACATGACGAACATCTTTGAGAACAAGAACCGCACCCGTCTTCGTTCTCAAATGCACATCTCCAACGGCAACCGCCTTCGATACATCTCCATTGCCCCTCTTCAACACTCCACAGTCGTCTGTTGTGTAAGTGGTAAATAGTGCCCTGTTGTGAGATACATGCGCTGAAGCCCCTGAATCCACCAGCCAAGAATTGTCATCGCAGGCGAGGTTTGTAATGACCTCATCACCTATGACGATCACATCGCCTCCATGCATCGAGGCCGCCGCTGTAGTGTTCTTTTCTTGCTTCCCCTTGTCGCCCTTCTTCTTGTAGTGCCCCGCTCCCGTTGGGGCGAAGCACTATGTAATAGGCTCGTGCCAAGTCAGACATGGTCGGGAACATAGATGGCTAGTCGGACTCGGCGACGAGCGTGGTATACAAAAACCATGGCATCAATAAAATCGATTTGGACGAGTGATATGAGTACCGTTCCAACTAATGGATCGACTACTGTTGGAATAAGTCCTAGATGCGGTAGGCGGCGTCTTGGCGAAGGAACTCTAAAGGGAGCGACGCAACCCGTCTGCCGTTGGTTTTATTGGTTTTCTTGGCTTTCTGAACGAATTGTTGCGTGGATTTGATAGTGTGCTTTCGCGTCGATTTCTGAATGTGCCTTTGGGAATTTCGAAGGAAGGATTGAAGGAAGGGTTCTAATTCGATGCTCGTGCCATTTCAGGAGTTCGTGTAACTGACGCTTGACCGTCGCGAAGCGTTCTCCTACTCTCGACGCAATATCCTTAGGTGGGTGGTTCTTCGACCCCTTCTTTTCTACTCCTTCCCGCCAACTAAATTCTTAAAGTTCAACGTTCAAATCGATGATGCTGACGGGATGTATGCTTGCCACTAAGATCAAGAGCTCGGGATAATATATCAACCTAGAAAAGTAAACTCTGAATCGATAGGTTCACACTAAGAAAGAGATAGACTATATTTCATGCCATGCAAAACACAACTATAAAAACCTTGGTGGCGGTACATCATGCCTCGGAGAATTTGGTGCCTACGGGATGCTAAATCAGAACGTACGGTTTCGGGGGAAAGGACCCTTGCGCGAGTAGGAATGATTATGTGATTTGATAATGGTTACGCTATGCAATTTACTTCATACATATATAACTGTTCACGCATTCGCATGGTCAAGGACGACTTGTGCACAAGGTGAGCTTTCCTCGAGACGGTACCCGGGGCCCTGGGACCGAATCGGCCTAGGAGGAAATTATGGAAATCGTGCTTCGGCGCGAGGCATTGCGAGACCTCCAGTTAGGCTCGCTACCTGGACTGGAGGGCGCGTCGCAAGGCTACGTAATCGTCCTTCTTGGTGTCGATATCACCAATGACCGCATATAGGATAGATTGCATGCTCACCTATTGTCTTGTGCAGGTGGTAAGTATCATGTATATTTTGTGCAGGAAAGGAGCACGGCCGTGGTAAGAATGCTCTTAAATGGGTTATGTTGTTATCGTTTAAAATGTGCCTTCGATATGAACTGCAACTCATATAGTTCTAAATAGAAAGATCACTTCGTATGCCTGAATCCTTAATAAGCAGTGTCGGTTTAGACGAGTGGGTTCGTCCCATCCACTAGCAAGTGTGCTAACCCCCAACTCCCCAGGTAACGAGCGTGCTGTGGGAGCTCGAGACTAAGCTGGAGCTGAAGAACGGGAGGCGGCACGAAGCTCTCCTATTTTGAAGTATTTTGATGCCCAATTCAGACCGAAGGCTTTTGTTCAAATGTATAAAGGGGCATGAAATGTATGGAACGCCGAGGATTATTTCAAGGCGAGCTTGTCGATAGCTTTCTTTTGTGTTTCAAAGATGTAGCCGCAACGGCATATGTAATGTAAATATGACCTTGCACATATTTTGCAAGTTTATGAATGAAAAGCTAAGTTTCTTCCTATGCTATATTTTCAACTCTCTGCAAATGTTTAAATTCAACGCATCGAGTCAAGAAGGAATTTCCAAGCGCACATCCTTGCCTTGTGCAAGTCTAATAAAGACTTGCACGGCATCACGTCCCGACCCGTGGGGATCGATTTATATCGAGTCAAGGCGAAGGCGACCGATTCGGCGAGTCGGGGCGTGACAAGTTGGTATCAGAGCTAATGGTTCACCCCTCGGACCTTCCAAAATACTTTCTTTAGATGATGCCGTTGTAATTTTTCAAAAACTATGCTTTTCGACATATGCGGCCTGAAATAATCGTTCCATACATATAAGCCCGTAGATATTTTGAGAATACTAACGGGTTTGCTCAATTTTGTAGGAATAACGGAAAGACTGGGTGTCCCCACATTGATTAGCACGGATAGCACCGAAGGTGCGACGCCTAGCGAATCTGCCATGGAGCGACTACTACGCCTCATGGAACTCCAACAACGACAGTCAGAGATGCAGCAACGACAGCTGCAGGAACAGATCCAGGCCCAAGTCAGCGCCCAACAAAAGCAAATGGACGCCCTGACCAGGATCGTGAGCACCATAGCGACGCAACAAAACTCGACGACCGTCATGTCCGAGGAAGAAGTACAAGCCGAAAAGACAAAATATGTGTCATCCTCCTCCCTGCTCAAGATGACCAAGTTTAAGAAAATGAACCCGCCGGACTTCAACGGTCGAGCAGAGCCTGACGAAGTCATGGGGTGGCTAGTGAAGATTGAGAGTCTGTTCACTCTCCTCAACATTAAGGGGTCCAAGAAAGTCGGGTGCGCAGCGTTGCAGCTCAACTTGAGGGCCTACGACTGGTGGGAAGCGAAGAAACAGGAACTCCAAGGGTCCAACCACAGTGCCAAGATCTCGTGGGAGACATTCAAACAGGCCTTCCTCGAACAATACATCCCTCGTGCCCTTCGTCGACAGAAGGAAGAGGAGTTCATGTCCTTGAAGCAAGAAAACTTGTCCGTTGAAGACTACGACGCGAAGTTCGCAAAGCTAGCGAAGTTTGCCGGGGCTTTTCTGCCGAACGCAGAGGCGTGGTGCGAGCGCTTCCAGCAAGGCCTGAATGAAGATTTGCGTCGGGACGTCATGAACCAGAGATGCCAGACGTACAGGGAATCATATAACGCTGCTCTTGATATGGAGCGGGTCTTCGGTCGAACGTCGCAGAAGGGCGGATCAAGCATCCGCAACAACTTCAACAAGCGTCCTAACGACGCGGGAGGATCTGGTGCGCCAAAGCGCCAGAACACGACCGAGTATCGGGGGCCTCACCCAGGCGTACGTTGCCATCGCTGCGGCAAAATGGGACATCTGGCGGTCGACTGCCGAGGGGGATGCTTCAAGTGTGGCCAGCTAGGTCACAAGGCGGTAGATTGTCGAATGGGGAGGGCGAACCAACATCCACCAAGGGACGTCCAGAACCAGAACAGGGCGCCTCCCGCCCATGGCGCAAACGCAGTGCCCGTGAATCCACAAAATCGCCAAGGGGCGCAAGGCCGAGTCTACGCACTAACGCGGGACGAAGTCTATGCGTCCGATACTGTCGTGACAGGTATACTACTCTATAAAAATATGCCTGCTAGAGTATTGTTCGATTCGGGTGCAACGCATAGTTTCATATCGGCCGACTTTGTAAAAGAAAATGAATTACCTATGCAACTTTTAGATATGAATCTTAGCGTTAGCACTCCATCGGGAGTAGATATGCCTGCCACTCATATTTGTAGGAACGGTTACATATGCATCGGAGGGAGGAATCTATCCTTGGAAGTTATCGTCCTCGACGTCAAGGAGTACGATATAATCCTCGGCATGGATTGGTTGGGTGCATGCCACGCAACGATCGAGTGCGCGGAGAAGAGAGTTGTGTTCCACCTTCCGGGCGAAACCAAGTTCTCCTATTCGTGCGGAGCAGCATCAAAGTCGGCAATGGTGATATCGGCGATTTCGGCAAGGCGTATGTTGCATTCCGGGTGCAGCGGATACCTAGCATCAGTTCGAGACACGAGAACGGAGATTGCAAGCACGGCCCAGACCGAAGTCGTAGCAGAATTTCCTGATGCGTTCCCAGACGAGTTGCCAGGGATGCCGCCGGACCGAGAGATAGAATTCAGCATCGACACCTTCCCGGACACCCGACCGATATCCAAAGCACCCTATCGAATGGCACCGGCAGAGCTGAAGGAACTGAAGGCACAACTACAAGAGTTACTGGATCGCGGATACATTCGCCCTAGTGTCTCTCCGTGGGGTGCCCCAGTGTTGTTCGTGAGGAAGAAAGATGGATCGATGCGGCTGTGCATCGATTATCGGGAACTCAACAAAGCCACGGTACGAAACAAGTACCCGTTGCCGAGAATAGATGATCTGTTTGACCAGCTACAAGGGACGACGGTGTTTTCCAAGATTGATCTTCGCTCAGGCTACCATCAACTGAAGATCAAGTCCGAAGACGTGCCGAAGTCCGCCTTCCGAACCCGATATGGTCACTACGAATTTCTAGTCATGCCTTTCGGCTTGACCAACGCTCCTGCCGCGTTCATGGATCTAATGAACCGGGTGTTCCGACCGTTCATAGACAAATTTGTCGTTGTATTCATCGACGACATTCTCATATATTCAAAGAGCAAGGACGAGCACGTGGAACACTTGAAGACGGTGCTACAGACTCTGCGCGAACATCAACTCTACGCCAAGCTAAGCAAGTGCGAGTTCTGGATGAACAGCGTGACGTTCCTTGGGCACGTTGTCTCCGCTGAAGGCGTCACGGTGGACCCAAAGAAGATTGAAGCAATAGTCGAATGGAAGCGGCCTACCTCAGCAGGCGACATCCGAGGTTTCCTCGGCTTGGCAGGCTACTACCGTAGATTCGTAAAAGATTTTGCCAAAATTGCGTCGCCTCTGACTCGCCTCACCCAGAAGGGAGTCACATTCGAGTGGAACGACGCCTGCGAATCGAGCTTCCAAGAGTTGAAGAAACGGCTCGTCTCAGCGCCGATCCTTGCACTTCCGGACGGGCCAGAAGGGTTTCAGCTATTTAGCGATGCATCACGGACGGGTTTGGGATGCGTGCTTATGCAAAAGGATAAGGTGATTTCGTTTGCTTCGAGACAATTGAAGCAACACGAGAAAAATTATCCTACGCATGATCTTGAGTTAGCGGCTATTGTGTTCGCGTTGAAGCTATGGCGACACTATCTTTATGGTGTAGCTTGCCGCATCTATACGGACCACAAGAGCCTCAAATACATCTTCACTCAACGGGACCTGAACTTACGGCAGCGACGTTGGCTCGAACTCATCAAAGACTACGATCTGACTATCGAGTACACGCCAGGTAAGGGGAACGTTGTGGCAGACGCGCTGAGTAGAATGTTTGCAGGGTGCTTGTCTATCAACCGTAACATACAGCGAGACTTGGCGGAGATGGGCATCGAACTCCGAACGCGTTACCGTGGGGCACGATTGGCCCAATTGCACCTTGAGTCGAGCTTGCACAACAAAATAAAGACCGCACAGGAGGACGACCCATTCCTGAAGAAGATGCGCGAGCTGATTTCGACGGGAAAGGCGACTGACTTTGTGGTGGACGAGGGCGGAATGACGCGGATGAAGGGGAGGATATGCGTGTCGGACCATGCTGAACTTAGAAAGGAGATACTGACGGAGGCCCATTATGCAAAGTACTCGTTGCACCCCGGGAGTACCAAAATGTATAAGGACCTGCGCACGACCTTTTGGTGGCACGGCATGAAGAAAGACGTGGCGACGTTTGTGTCACAGTGTATGGCCTGTCAACGGGTGAAGGCCGAGCATCAAAGACCAGGCGGGGAGCTACAAAACCTCGACATTCCAGTATGGAAGTGGAACGACATCTCAATGGATTTCATCATGGGCCTTCCGAAGACGTCGCGGGGGAATGATGCGATTTGGGTCATTGTCGATCGTTTGACCAAATCCGCTCATTTCCTCGCTATTAAAGCATCTTGGAGCGTCGATCGGTTAGCTCAGATTTATCTCGACGAGATCGTCAGACTGCACGGGGTACCGGCCACAATTATTTCGGACAGAGACGGGCGATTCTTATCACGTTTTTGGACGAGTCTACAGGCGGTGCTGGACACTAAGTTGAACCTTAGCTCCGCGTACCACCCGCAAACCGATGGCCAGACTGAAAGAGTGAATCAGATCCTGGAGGATATGCTACGTCTGTGCGCGATAGATTTGAAGACTAGCTGGGACACGCACTTACCGCTCGCGGAATTCGCATACAATAACAGTTACCAATCGAGCATCCAAATGGCTCCCTATGAGGCGCTTTACGGGAGGAAGTGTCGATCTCCGATTTGCTGGGACGAAGTCGGGGAGCGACAGGTGCTCGGGCCAGAACTAGTCGAACAAGCCGTCGAGAAGGTCCGCATGATTCGAGATAGGCTTCGCATTGCACAGAGTCGACAAAAGAGTTATGCAGATACTCGTCGACGACCGTTAGAGTTCTTGGTTGGGGACCATGTGTTTCTGAAGGTGACGCCGATGCGGGGCGTCATGCGATTCGGAGTAAAAGGCAAGTTGAGTCCGAGATTCGTAGGGCCCTTCGAGATCCTCGAAAGAGTGGCGACCGTTGCTTACCGGATCGCGCTACCTCCTGCCCTGGCCGAAGTGCACGACGTCTTCCATGTCTCCCAACTTCGGAAGTACGTGCATGACCCAAGTCATGTGGTTAGTTTTGATCAGTTGGAGCTACGCGCCGATCTATCATACTCGGAGGAGCCCGTGCGAATTTTGGACCGTAAGGAAAAGATCCTGCGGAGCCGATCGATGTCCTTGGTTCGTGTACTCTGGCGCAACCATTCCGTCGAGGAGTCGACGTGGGAGCTAGAGGCGGAGATGAGGGAGAAGTACCCTTCACTTTTCGCAGACGAAGGTCAGACCCTTGTTCTTAAGTTTCGGGATGAAACTTTTTCTTAGTGGTATATTATGTAGTGCCCCGCTCCCGTTGGGGCGAAGCACTATGTAATAGGCTCGTGCCAAGTCAGACATGGTCGGGAACATAGATGGCTAGTCGGACTCGGCGACGAGCGTGGTATACAAAAACCATGGCATCAATAAAATCGATTTGGACGAGTGATATGAGTACCGTTCCAACTAATGGATCGACTACTGTTGGAATAAGTCCTAGATGCGGTAGGCGGCGTCTTGGCGAAGGAACTCTAAAGGGAGCGACGCAACCCGTCTGCCGTTGGTTTTATTGGTTTTCTTGGCTTTCTGAACGAATTGTTGCGTGGATTTGATAGTGTGCTTTCGCGTCGATTTCTGAATGTGCCTTTGGGAATTTCGAAGGAAGGATTGAAGGAAGGGTTCTAATTCGATGCTCGTGCCATTTCAGGAGTTCGTGTAACTGACGCTTGACCGTCGCGAAGCGTTCTCCTACTCTCGGCGCAATATCCTTAGGTGGGTGGTTCTTCGGCCCCTTCTTTTCTACTCCTTCCCGCCAACTAAATTCTTAAAGTTCAACGTTCAAATCGATGATGCTGACGGGATGTATGCTTGCCACTAAGATCAAGAGCTCGGGATAATATATCAACCTAGAAAAGTAAACTCTGAATCGATAGGTTCACACTAAGAAAGAGATAGACTATATTTCATGCCATGCAAAACACAACTATAAAAACCTTGGTGGCGGTACATCATGCCTCGGAGAATTTGGTGCCTACGGGATGCTAAATCAGAACGTACGGTTTCGGGGGAAAGGACCCTGGCGCGAGTAGGAATGATTATGTGATTTGATAATGGTTACGCTATGCAATTTACTTCATACATATATAACTGTTCACGCATTCGCATGGTCAAGGACGACTTGTGCACAAGGTGAGCTTTCCTCGAGACGGTACCCGGGGCCCTGGGACCGAATCGGCCTAGGAGAAAATTATGGAAATCGTGCTTCGGCGCGAGGCATTGCGAGACCTCCAGTTAGGCTCGCTACCTGGACTGGAGGGCGCGTCACAAGGCTACGTAATCGTCCTTCTTGGTGTCGATATCACCAATGACCGCATATAGGATAGATTGCATGCTCACCTATTGTCTTGTGCAGGTGGTAAGTATCATGTATATTTTGTGCAGGAAAGGAGCACGGCCGTGGTAAGAATGCTCTTAAATGGGTTATGTTGTTATCGTTTAAAATGTGCCTTCGATATGAACTGCAACTCATATAGTTCTAAATAGAAAGATCACTTCGTATGCCTGAATCCTTAATAAGCAGTGTCGGTTTAGACGAGTGGGTTCGTCCCATCCACTAGCAAGTGTGCTAACCCCCAACTCCCCAGGTAACGAGCGTGCTGCGGGAGCTCGAGACTAAGCTGGAGCTGAAGAACGGGAGGCGGCACGAAGCTCTCCTATTTTGAAGTATTTTGATGCCCAATTCAGACCGAAGGCTTTTGTTCAAATGTATAAAGGGGCATGAAATGTATGGAACGCCGAGGATTATTTCAAGGCGAGCTTGTCGATAGCTTTCTTTTGTGTTTCAAAGATGTAGCCGCAACGGCATATGTAATGTAAATATGACCTTGCACATATTTTGCAAGTTTATGAATGAAAAGCTAAGTTTCTTCCTATGCTATATTTTCAACTCTCTGCAAATGTTTAAATTCAACGCGTCGAGTCAAGAAGGAATTTCCAAGCGCACATCCTTGCCTTGTGCAAGTCTAATAAAGACTTGCACGGCATCACGTCCCGACCCGTGGGGATCGATTTATATCGAGTCAAGGCGAAGGCGACCGATTCGGCGAGTCGGGGCGTGACACTTCTCTCTCTTCCAAGCGAAACAATTTTGCTTGATGTGGCCCTTCTTGCCACAGTGGTAACACTCTGTGTCCTCGTACCGACCTTTGGACTTTCTTCTGCTCTTGTCTCTGCCACCACCTGGACCCCTGCTTTTGTCCCTTCCGCGGCTCTCTGAAACCAATACCTCTGAGTGGTGGGATGTGGATGAAATGCCCTGAGAACGTCTCCGCATCTCTTCATTCAGCACCCCGCTCTTGGCAAACTCCAGACTGACTACGCCATCTGGAGCAGAGGCGATCATAGATACTCGTACGGTCTCCTACGAGTCTGGCAATGTAAACAGCAGCCATAGTCCCTGAACTTCGTCGTCGAACTTGACTCCCATTGAAGACAGCTGGTCGACCACGCCCTAGAAATCACTCAAGTGATCCGTAATAGACGCCCCATCTTTGTACCGCAGACCCATCATCGTCCGGATCAGGAACAACTTGTTTACCCCGGTCTTCTTCGCGTACAAAGTCTCCAACCCTGAGAAGCCTCCACTAATGAAATAGAAGAATTACATCCTCTACAAACTTCTCCCGATCCAAATCGGATCCCCACAATACTTGGAAGCAAGAGCAATGATTACAAGGCTACGAAGAACAAGAACGACGAGTAGAGATTACCCGAATCCGATTCTCCTTCGAAAAGCACCTTCGATCCTCTTCTCTTCCAAAGATGTAATGGCACTCTTGCCTCCTTCCTCTCTTTTTTTTTGTTGTCTACAATGATGTTACCTATGATTAGGATTTGGAAATCCCAACTTAACTCCCTAATCCCGCAACAAATCTGGACCGTTTGATTAGATCTAATGGTGAAAATTCACCCCAGATTTTCGCTCAGCCTCGACGACACAGAGTTCGGCCAAAACTCTGTGTCGGGCAACCAGAACAAACCAGCAACATTCTGGAACAGTCAGACCGAGTTCGGCCAGAACTCGGCCTGGGACCGAGTTCGGCCCGAACTCGGTGGGTCCAGTCCAGAACCCTCTTGTTAGCAGCAACAGCAGCAACTCCTCGTTGCCTACTTTCGAGCTTCTTCGACATCAAACGGCGCTCGTCGCACTCCGGGATCTTCTCCACATAGGTTGGGAACCCCACCCACTCCAACATTTGTTTCATAATAGAGTTCATTTTTGTAAAATATTTTTCAATCTTTTCATTATCTTTCATTTCTAGTTTCTCAAACTCTACTCTTAAACTTGCATGCGTACCTTTTCGACTTGAACTTGGCCGGAATATGCTGTCTTAAGAATTGTCCATGCCTCCTGGGAGCTTTTGCCTTGGATATTCGCTTATAGACTCAAATTTCGATTGCTTGATAAATTTGGAAGAACGCTTTCTTGTCTTTTTGTCTCTTTTCCTTCAGCACCTTTTTTTAATTTGTGCATCAGATAGTTGATTTTTATTTGCTGATTGCTCCACTCGTTCTTCAAGAGCACTCTAATAGATTTTGAGATTCAAGACATAGCTCTATGAGATTGCTCCAATGATTATATTTTTCACCATTGAAATGAGGCACAAGGGAGACAAGGCTGTTATTCGAGGTGGAGTTTTTTTTTTCTTTTGGCTCTGATACCACTTTGTAGGACAAAGATGATATTTGATTTTATTGTGGCTAAATACTCAACTTCTTTACTTACAATTTTCCTTTCTACAAAACACTTGCATACATAGCTATTTATAGGATTCAAGATACATCAAACATAATGAATATGACTCTTAGATTTCCTAAATGTATTCATGCATACAATGAATTCGACTCTTTGGGATAAACAATTTGGTTTAATCTTCCAACAATAATAAACTGTATTAATATTACGCGTAGGATCAAAAGTTTGAAGAAAACAAAGAAGAATATAAATCACCAATAGCAATGGCGGTATGGTCGCATAACCCTTTTTTAATATATATTTTTAATACAATGTTGTCATGTCGTTAATATCATTGACGGTTTAGATATTTTAAACAAATAGAATATAAGAAAAGAATTTGTTTGATGTTTGTTTGTATTAATTTATTTTCACCTACCTCTTCTTGTCTCTTCTGTATGCATGCATAAATGAATACAAATAAAAAACAAACAAATCCTATTCTTGTCTCTTATTTATAAAAATAAAATAAAATAACATCTAAACCGCCAATGCTATTGGCGGTATGACAACATTACATTAAAAGAAAATCCATCAAAAGCCCAATACTATTAGCTGTTCTCTGACCATACTGCCAATAGTAATGTTGGTATAAGTGCATGCACGCATACCGTCGTTGCTAATAACGATTTGTATTCTTCTTTGTATTTCTTAATTTAAACCTTTTGTCCTACCCTTAATATTAATATAATTTATTGTGTACGTATATGTAGAAACAAGGGCGTGTTTAAACCTCATTAGGATACATTTAGGGATCATCATTTGACCCGAAGTCCATAGGCGTCCGAAAAGTCCGTCCGGCCTGATGGGCCAAAGTCCGATGGAGCCCGGTCATTAGGGTAGCCTGATTCGGTCCATATTAGTGTAGGGCCGGGCTTGGGCTATGGATCCGTCCGCCCGAGCCCGACCCGAAGCCCGACCGATATAAGTTTGGGCTATGCGTCCGTCCGAGCCCGGTCCAAATGATGATCCCTAATTGCTGCACGTACACGCATGAGGCACTAGTAAATATACATTAGTTGCATGCACAAGAGAAGGCTGTTTCTTATTCCCTAGCAAAGAGATTCTTGAAGAAAGGGAATACGACTATTGCGTTCTCCGAAGAGAATACATAGTTAAGACATCGACGGACTTAATTGGAAGTTGATGTAAATCTCTGTATATTCAAGATTAAACAAACTGGTTATCTTCCATGTGAGTCTTTTCTTTAAACCTATGTTACATAGCTGGGTATCAAAGTAATGTATGCTTTATTCGTCACAAGCATTAAGTAATGAAATCGGATCATGATTCCTCATAATACCTATAACTGAGCAGCTGCAGCACCACTGCAGAGTACAACAAAAGAAGGAAAAGAGAGAGAGAGAGAAGGAAAAATAGTTTTAAAGGAGAAGGTCCTTTATATATGGTGTCTCACAGTATCACTGTGTGATAAAACTCCTTTCTGTACAAGAGCATGTTAGATATTATTATTTTCTTGGATAACAGAAGAAATCATTATCATTGGTCAATATTTTTTTGTATTTTGAAAGAGTAAAATATGTAAATTATCAATTTTTATAGAGCTAGCCCGGCCCGATCCGACTTGGCTCGAAAAGCCGACTCTTGTGGGCGGACTTGGACTTCATAAATAATAATTAAGTCCGGCCCGATCCGGCCTGAAATTTCTTTAGGGTCAAAAAAAAATCCGGCCCGAGCCCGTACTTTATGGGCTTAGGCGGCCCGGCCCGGCCCAATTCCGATCCCTAGATACATCTTAGTGCCTGTGCTTATCTTCACAACTAGGTATCAGCGTTGCACCAAACCTTGACATTTTTCAGTCAGACTTGAGACAGTTTTGGCAGAATTTCCTTTTTATCATAAAAACAGAATAAATGCAATTATGAATTGCTGCTATGTTGCATGCATATAGACACAGGATATTGAGAACGACATGATACAGATACGGGATACGGACATTTTCCGATATGTATAGTAATTAGTCACCTATGATGGATGAAGATAGACACAGATATCGGTAAGGACACAGACACCAGTTTTCCGTGTCCTTACAGCATAGGGATGCTACATAGTAGTGCATGCAAAACAAGCGTAAGAAAGCAACAGCAACAACAACGGTTTGCAGGGATATGAACCACCATTAATAAATTATCTGAATGTCATATGAAAAATCCGCATCAAGTTTTCAAATAGCTCAAACCATTTATAATGACTGAGACTGATCATCTGTGTAAATTATTAAAAACTTATTCTGCAGAGTACAGACGCATAGACAACTCAATAAATTTTCACTTGTTTGTTGTCAGACTGAAAATAGTGTTTTCCAAACCACCTAGACCTCGCAGAGTTCTCCTACAGCCAGATCGATATTATATAGGCACTGCGATCTAGAGCTATTATGCAGTTCTAGTTGTTATTTTTCCATCGTTTTTTTAACCATTAGAGTATATTATCATATTAATATATACCATACTGACATGACAAATTGTTTGCTTCCTTGTATTCATATAGCATATAACCGAAGATAACAAAAAAGCGCGCCAAGGAAGCAAGTAAAAAATGATTACCGCACAGTTTGTTTCTCATTTGCTCAACTAAGAGTGAAGGATCACTTAATTTATGGTTCAACCATTGAAATATTGATGATTATGAAAAAACATTACTTATAAAAAAGAAGATAATGGAAAGTCCAACTCTTCATGTCTTAGTCTAGTATGCTCCTAGGTTGCATGAGCTTAAACTTCATAGCCAATAAGCAGATCTTTCTACCTATCAATTAGTGGTGTAGGTTTTATGGCATGACATTTTCATAGCCATACCTACGTACCTCTACTATTAGGAACTTGACACCAATATAGAGAGTTGGCGTCAATCGTCAGTCAACAAAATATTTATCAACTATTTTATGGAGCTTTGCTTTGTACTCAGCCCCATTCTGATGGGAGAGGGTTTGGATGATGATGATTGGAGAGTTCAGAAATTAAGTAGCTGCAGTCTAGCATGTACCTCCTAAGTTTCGCTGGTAGAAAAGTGCGTACCTTATGAACATGTCGGTGACTATATATAGCTACCCCTCACTGGATCATCATGGATCGCTTTTTGCGAATCAAGTTAGGGTTTAAAAAGTCGGTCTTGATAGATATGAAATCTCACGCGAATCTTTCATCATAATCTCAATAAGATTACACCAAATCATCCTATTAAGGAGTCCGTGTTTGGGACGAGCTCGGGATTATGCCCATATAAAGGGCTAGCATGCTCGAACTTGGGACTCTTGACTGGGCCTCTGCATATATACACCATAAGCAAGTCTTAGTCGAGGTCAGGGAACAAGCTCAGTTGATGACTTTACATCATAGTTGCAGTATCGGCTAATACAGGTATGGTTTAGCATGTTTCGATCTGTTGGGAATCTCATTTTCATCCAATTCAGAGAAAGACCAATCAATAAGATATAAAAGCATAGTAAGGTTATAAATCCATATAAATGAAGAAAACTTATTGACGCAAGTAAAGCAATAAACACGGGTGACTATTATTTCATTTCTGCAATGGATGTCAGCAAGTAGTATGCCTTCTCATCTAGCTTTTGTACTCGAGGGTTTGATTTACTCATCCTTTTCACCTAGACATGGCTCAGGTAAAGTCTCTGTTCTAAAAGGCAGCCACCTAGACCGCCTAGGCACTGAGTGCCCGTCCGACGTCTGCTTAAGTGCCCGCCTAGTCCCCCTGACGTCCGGCTATGCATGTTTTGGGGTTTTATGAATTTTTTAATGCAATTTTTAGTAGATTTTTTTTGGATTCTTTTTATTTTTTGAACCGCCTAGATCTAGGCGGCCTCCAGGGACGGCCCTGGCCCAAGGCAGGCCGGACGACGGCCCAGGGCCCCAAGCGAAAGGGGGCACCATCATGGTTCTATTTACAATAGAACTAGTATGTTTCAAGTGTCATTTTTAACCAAAAAATTTGTAGTGTAGTGGTTATAATGAAGGCTTTTACTTTACAGGTCCTTGGTTCAAAACTTGGTGACAACAATTTTTTGTTTTTTGTTTTTTTTACATATATGGAGGGCCCATTTTAAAATTTTCGCCAAGGGCCCTCGTTAGCTCAAGGCCGACCCTGGCGGCCTCCTAGGCGCTCAGCAGAAGGTGTCCGCCGGACTAGCGTCTAGCGCTTTTTACAATCTTGGATAATTAGTGTTCTTAAAACAAAACTCTCATAGCACGGTCTTTCGTTAAGTAGGGGCGAAGAAAACCTTTTGGCCTACAACATACGGAAAAACTAAAGGCCTACAACATACGAAAAAATATACAGAATTAACAAGGGGTAGCATACAAAGTTCGCTTTCATCTTGTCATCATGTCAATTTATCTATTTTCTTAAAATTTTCAGTTGCTACAATGCAGATACCGAGCAGTCACTAGTGCCTACTACAGAGGTGCTCTTGGGGCAATGTTAGTCTACGACATAACCAGAAGACAAACATTTGACCATGTCGTAAGGTGGCTCGAGGAACTGCGAGCCCATGCCGACAACTCGATTGTTGTCATGCTGCTCGGAAACAAGGCTGACCTAGCCGCCGGCAAACGAGCTGTTTCCAGAGAGGACGCTGTAGAGTTCGCCGAGGAGCAAGGGCTCTTCTTCTCGGAGACGTCTGCACTAAGTGGCGATAACGTCGAGAGTGCTTTCTTAATGCTCCTGGAGGAGATACACGGAGTGGTATCTAGAAAAGCCTTGGAGTGTGGCGAAGGAAGAAAAGATGGTGCAAGTGACGTCTTGACGCTGAAAGGAACCGAGGTGTCACTTCTCTCCGAGGATCCCATGATGGAAACTAGTGCTATGAAGAAAGGATCTTCCTGTGCTTGCTATTGACATTGTTTGGTGTATCCTAATTTTTCTTCCAAAAACTAAAAAGAAATTTGACAGGTGCTTCCAAGGGTTTTACATGTCCATCGCTTATATTGACTTCCTTATGAGCTTTCCTATAAGTCATACTTCCCATTGCATATTTTCCTTTAAAAATCAGGAGGAGAGAGATATTATAATCCAAACATTGCATTTATACCATAATTTGCAGTATCAACTGATACGATACTGTCCATATGGATACAATTTGACATGTCCCATTCCGATACCGACCAATACCGACATTTGGGGTCCCTTTTTCAGTCAATTCAATAAATAAAAATTAAATGAAAAAGACCAATCAGCAATGGTGTAAAAGCATAGTAAGCTTGCAAAAGTCAAGTAAAAGAAGAAAACTTATCTATCGCACAGCAAGGATGACTACTACATTCAATTTCAAAACTACTAAAAACAACAACAAAAAGTACTTAAAATTATGCCTAAATATATAAAATATATTTTTTTTCTAAAATTTTAATAATTTATTAATAATTATTTGTTTTCAACTGCACCTTGCAGTTTTGTCGCTACAAATCTATTTTCACATCAATTGCACATCTTCTAAACCAGATACCTTAATAATTATGTTTCCAGTGTAGTTTGTTTGAAAGGTTCCTCACTTTACACAGTTAAGAAAACTAATTGCCCTCTTCAAAGAAACTCGTCAACAAATATAATATGTTATGCAGCTAATTGGTTCTCGGTGTATGGCTTAAAAGAGAATTATCTACACCTAATTATTCCACTTCCTTACCCTTCATGACCTCACTTCCTACCCGAGGTGAGATTAAACTACCAACTCCATTGTCACCACCTTTGAATGCTCAACCAGATACGAATTAAAATCCAACAATCTACGTCCTTAGCTCATGTCCGATAAGAAGACAAGTCAACCAGGAGATCCAACATTTGTCACCTCGATCCATTCGACAACAAAACCAAACTTGACATATTCATCCACATCACTGTTGGGTGAGCCAAGTACACGTCTTGCTCCATCTTGAACATGCCAAATTCACCTCTGATGCAAAATCCGTATACTTGTCTCCAACATTAGATCTAATGCACTTCGACTACGCATGTCTGGCACCCAGACTTGATGCACATGCATGTGTGACACCTAGACCAGCCAAAACACCTTATGGAGAATGCTCCAACTTCACCTTGAGAAGAGAGCTAGGTGGACTCCAACTCCACATTGAGAAAAGAATCTGTATAATCCAAGCTGACATTCAACACAATCTATCTCGAACCAACTAAAGCCGTCCAAATCAGTCCAACCTTTTCTGTTACCTTGGGCTCTGATACCTGATATAGGAAAAATACGGTATGACCCGAACATGAGTTGATCTATGAGGTATGATATTGAACTGAACTCATATATCTTAAAAGGGAACTCTTGTGTAAGACCTGGACCAATTCTAATTATCTACATCTCATGATCCCACTTCCTACCCGATTTGCGACTAAACTACTTGTAATGCCCCGCTCCGCACGGCGCATTACGCTGAGACATTGACTCAAAGAGTCGTGTTGACCGAATAAAATGTATCGATGTGAATCGATACAAGAGTTATGTTGTCACGAACAATGCATCGAATATAAGTCGATGCGAAGAGTTGCATTGTCCCAAAGAAATGCATCGAGTTGAATCAATGCGAAGCGTCGCATTGCCCCAAAGGATAAGTACGTTGAGTCGGCTCGAAGATTTTAAGAAATCGAATCGACCAAGACGCAAGTCCGAATCGATGAAAGTATTGATTTTAGTTGGTTTCATGTGCAGGCTATCCATTTACGCTGAAATATTATAGGTCGACATTTTGTCTCATTTGCAACGGGTCCGCAAAATCCAAACCACCGCCTTGCAACGGGCTGGGACTTGGACACGGTAGGCCGGAATCGATCGAGTTGTTCAATAAAACAAGAAGTGTCCGAATGGCTAAGTCAGAAGATTTGGCCGTGCAACAAAGATATGAAATCGAGCCGCATCGGCTCGACAAACAACAAGGCGTATCGACTTAAGGTAGGAGGATTGACTCTTCTTTTTACCCCTTCATGCCTAAGTAAGAATGTATTATTGTATGCTAAGTTAACCTATCGACGCCACGGACGTGGTCCGATCGGAAGAAATCATAGTGTGGGTCGAACACTAGTTAGAACAATTGAAATGAAACGTGCATCAAATGCATGAGTCACTATGGAACATTAGATATCGCAAAGGCGAGTGCCTCGGTGCGCAAGCCGCAAGAACATGGGATAACTGTATTCGGCGAGTGCCTTCGTGCACGAGCCATTCCGTGCCCTCGTGCACGAGTTAGAAAGGCTAGCACATTGAAAGAAAAATATAGGCGAGTGCCCTAGTGCACGAGCCATATATATTGAACACTAAGGCATAGAACATGGAAATATGGCTTCGATGCGTGCAGCAAGTGCACGACGCAAAGGAAAAGATGATAAACGTGTCAAAACGTGCGTACGTGCACGAGATCATAAAAGATGGCTTCGTTGCGAAGAGAACATTTTTGGCATGTATGTGACGGAAATGTCAGATGTGGCATGATGTCTCGAAAGGTGTTCGGGACCTTCGGATCGTTCGGTTGACGAACATTGAGTTGAGGCATGATGCCATTGAACATTGAAACGAAGTATGAAAATGCAAGAACATAGAAAGCTAACGGAAAAAATACGAGATGATAAAGTCTGAGTCTCGGACTCAAGACTATGTTTGGTTGTTTGAAAAATAGTGAGTTACATGGTCGAATGGACTTGAGATAATTGTGATAATCTTCCGTGCACGGAATGTTCCCTCCGAACGGGTGCGCCGGGACACCGGGACCGTTCGGCCTAGGAGGGATATAATCTTTGATAGGTGCACATCTGTAAGACGATTAGCGACCGCTTAGCGAGATGTAAAAAGTCGCAAATGATGGTATGCATACGATATGTCTTCGGTTGCTACAAAAATTGTTAACAATGACACTTTATAGATGACATTCATCTCAAAATGTCATTAATGATATATTTAATGTCGGCTCATTAGATGATCATCATTAATAACTTTATCAATGACATTAAAAATAATAAGATCATAATAGGTACTATAAGATGACAACTAAAAAGATGAGGGTCATAAAAAAAATTATGGATGTCATCTTTTGTGTATGAAAAGAAAAATATTTTTATTTCAAAATATAATAATATCATAAAAACTTTATCAATGACATTAAAAAAATAATGTCATAATAAGTACCATTCCATGTAGTTGAAGTCTCATTTGCGGCAGGCACGCATTATTTGTACGCTGTAATTGTTTTCATCTGAAAACTTTTTCATCAATATTTCCCCTCTTATGTTTTCATTCAAGTTTTTATTTCCCTCCTAAGAATTTGAACTGTATGCACTTATTATATATATTATAGAGGAAGATAGAGAATTGACTCGTTACTCTGATCCCATAAGGGAGAGGGGCTTCTCTTCGTTAGGAGTAGCTTGCCATCGACGGCGTACGGATCCGACGCTGGGCAGAGGGTTCTTGGCTGGGCTCCCATGGCACGGAGGCTTCACCATCGACGGCGAGTGGGGGTTCTGCGGTCATCATGGAGGCATGAACGGGAAGATGGGGCGGATCCGGGCATCGCTGGCAAGCCTGATGGCTCGGAAGTGGTGGATGAGGGGACCACAGCTCCAGCATTCTCGTAGGCGACAGTCAGACGGTCCGCAGTAGAGGTGTCGACGGCGACAAGATGCTTCTCTAGTGGATGATCCGAGCACTGAAAGCCCGCGATGGCGTCGGCTACGAGCTCTGGCGATGGAGTGCAGTGGCTGAGGCGATTGCAGTCGTGATCACTCTGGACCTCCCGGCGGTGGCAACGGCTGTCGCTGGTGATCCGGTGCAGCTTTGGCGCTGGTCGAGCAGTACTCGGCTATCAGTGGTGTCGATACTGATGCGGCGTTGCACGAGTGGAAGAATCGGTTGGCCGACGATTCACGTTACCAGGGACATCCGTAAGGGGGTCACCAAGGTCGGGGACCTCAGGTTCAGGGTGCTCGACTCGGCTGGGCTCAAGGGGGATGCCGCCTCCGACACCATCCTTAGCCTCACCACCGCGATGACCTGGAACGTCCTCTAGCATGAGGGACCACAGCTCCAGCATTCTCGTAGGCGACAGTCAGACGGTCCGCAGTAGAGGTGTCGACGGCGACAAGATGCTTCTCTAGTGGATGATCCGAGCACTGAAAGCCCGCGATGGCATCGGCTACGAGCTCTGGCGATGGAGTGCAGTGGCTGAGGCGATTGCAGTCGTGATCACTCTGGACCTCCCGGCGGTGGCAAGGGCTGTCGCTGGTGATCCGGTGCAGCTTTGGCGCTGGTCGAGCAGTACTCGGCTATCAGTGGTGTCGATACTGATGCGGCGTTGCACGAGTGGAAGAATCGGTTGGCCGACGATTCACGTTACCAGGGACATCCGTAAGGGGGTCACCAAGGTCGGGGACCTCAGGTTCAGGGTGCTCGACTCGGCTGGGCTCAAGGGGGATGCCGCCTCCGACACCATCCTTAGCCTCACCACCGCGATGACCTGGAACGTCCTCGCCAGGTCCAAGTTTGCCATCTTCTTGATCGATGTCAGGTTCGCTTCTCGGCTTCTCAAATTTTGGAGGAAAAATTTGCTAGCTTGATATATTCAAATGTTGAGAACCAAACTATGAGTCAGGAAAACTATAAAGTAGAGTTGAAATGTTTGTGTTGGTGTCTTGTTCGTGTCTGTGCAGAACAGTGAAAGAACTCACATGCAAAAAAGGGTTCTTTTTATGCCCACCTAGTGTTTGACGAAATACTCCAGTAGATTTTGTCAATCACTTGGTAAAGTGTACTTGGTAAGCATTGGATGTATGTTTTTTCCTTGCTAGATATGGCATGTTTATGGTTTTTCATTGCATGAATCCACAATGGTTGTCATTCTTTGACCATGCAGGAGGATTTTAAGAACAAAGTTTACTTGGAAAGAGTTTTAAAGTGTGGCAAGCTGGTTTTTTTGGGCTTTGCAAGTTCTAACTAATCAAGTCTGACCTATATATGATTTAATATCAGTTCTTGTATCCTGGTTCTGTTTGAAGTACCCAAACATTGTCTTTTGAGCTTTGGCTTTGTCGGCCTCATTCTCTACTTTGACTATATTACTCCTGAAAAGGGATATATTACAGTGTGGTCACTAAGGATTTGAAAGAATATATCCCCATGTCATGTTCTAATTAAGTTATTTTATGGCATTAATTACCAGTACTTGTTCGTTTATATTTGTTTGTAGGATGCTAGTGAGATATGCTAAGAACTATTAGAGATTCGTGGTTGAGGTCTGTCACGACCCGCTACCCAAATTGTTGGGCCGGGCCGAGTCATGTCCAGCCTGCGCTTGAGATAAAGCGCAGTAAGCTGTTCTAGAGATAACAAGATATGACTAAATGTGCAAACATTTCTATAAGTAATAAAGAGTCATAAATGCTCCAAACACAAAAGTCGTCTCATATAGTAATAAGTCCAAGTACAAGTCTGAAATGTAAAACTGGATACATGTCCAGTTACAAAATACGTAGTCTAATACATGACTACACTAAATATCCCAAGCAGCTACGCAAACTAGACAAGTTTTCCTGCAGGTACATTCTCGTAAGGCAAAGCCTGGTCCTCGGCAGTAACTCCATAATATGAGTCACAGAGCAACTCCTCCTCAGTAAGTATACCTACAACGTTATCCTGTCAGGACGGGAAGCAAGTACTGATTCTAACAAACTAGTATATGAAACATGGAAATGAACATAAGAGGAATAACTGGAAACATGGCATCACATAATCTATCATAGGCAAGGACACATATGTCATAGAGACATATGTATATGTAGTGTTTAAAACGATAGTAGGTACGTGATCGTCAATAGGTGTACAATGTGCAGGGGCACATGTAAATGAAATGTACATACGTACAAGTGTACAAGCATAGGTGTACCTCCGTACAGAAATGCGAGGATAATGGCCTACGGCGCAGTAACATATAAAATAAAACTTTGCTCGGTACGATAAAGGGGGCATGATCATGTACTCTACTATCAGTTTCCCCATAACCCATATTCTAATCATGTGAGAGATACATAAAGACTGGTCTAAGCATGATAGTGACTGAAAGTACAACATGTGAAGATTTAACTTGCTCTCCCAAGGATCAGCATTTAACATGGTTGGATTAGCAGTTCATTGTTGTAACAGTATGTAAAGTTTGTAGAAAGTACTTGCCTCTAGCAAAGCAAAGCAGCGATAAGAATGCTATAGATGCCTGGGGACTCGTCACTGTAGAAATAAATACATAACTTAGTTTTTATACTAAGTTAAACACTACGACACTAGTGGTGCAACACGACTTTCTGATTGGACACCTAGCCAAATGGTAATTTTAGCATAGGAGACCAATGTGGGGTGACACAATACTTAAACTAACTTTCTAGGGTCTTTACACTAGTGCGGGGTGAGGTCCAATACGACTAAAACACAAAACAACACAAAAAGTTGCAAGTCGTAATTATTCAATAAATAAATCAACTGTACATTGTGTTCCAACAATTTTTGAGATAGACAAAAAGCTCAATTTTACATAAAATAAAGTACCAAAATGATCCTTGTTAATTATAGAAATTTATTATAATTTTTCTGGAATTTATTAACCAGTACATGTATTTTATAAAATTAGTTTTCATAAGTACACAGAAAGTGAGTTCTGGTTTCATATGCCAAAACAGTGGCAAAACTGTAAATTAAATACTGTAAAAATTATGCTAAATTAGCTAAATTAACATAGTATCTAAATACTATTTTTCCAGAATTTTAACAGCAATTAAAGTATTTTTAGAAATTCAAAAACAGCATGGTACACAATCTGAAATTAAATAATTAATTATCTGCGTATTTTGTCCATGTACATAATTTGAACCAGAGTTCAAATACAGGACCCAAGGCCATGAATCAAGTCCAATATGACTTGTACAGGTCTTGAATGTGTGAAAACACATTGGAGTCCAAAAACCCATGCTAGGCTTGGACACCAAATGGTTGCAGTACTAAAATACAGTATTTTAAATAATAATAATAATAATATATATATTCTTTTTAAAGTGATAAAAATATACAAGTCATAACTTAAACAATAAAAATGACTTGGGAATTTATGTACAATAATATTTTATACAAGGTAGAATTTTGAAATACATAAAATAAATAACTACAACATTTATATATATATATATACATATAAATATAGATATTTATATTATATTATATATATATTATATATTATACATATATATATATATATATATATATATATATATACAATATTATATATATATATATATATATATATATATATATATCTATATATATATATATATATATAATATATATATATATATATATATATATATATAAATATATACACATGAACATATATACATATATATATAATATATATATATATATATATATATATATATATATATATATTATATATATATTATATATAATATATATAATATAATATAAAAATATATATATATAATATAATAGAGTACTAAATATAAAATATTATATATACAAATACAGTATATATACATATAATACAGTATATTATATATATATATCTATATATATATATATATATATATATATATATATATATAATATATATAATTATATATATATATATAAATAAAACAAAAGAAAACAAAAAAAAAGAAAAAGAATAGAACAGCAAGGGGGGGGGGGGGTTCGAACTCGGCCCAAAGGGTCGGGTTCTCGGGTTTGGTCGGGCTGGCCAGGGGGTCAGCCCGCTCTAGGTGTTAGGGATATGACTCGGGTTTAATTTATTTAGGTTTAGGTTAATATTTATTAAAATCCGATAAAACAAACCCTGTGTCCTGACAGTTAAGGACACAGGAGTCGCGTGTCCGTGCTAAGCACGACACGTACGGGTCTAGTCTTTCGTGTCCAGACACACCAATGCACTGCTCGTGTCCTGGCGAGTCACGTACGTGAAAACGAGACACGCACGACACGTATTGATGCTGCAACTTACGTGTCCGACTTTGGGGAGGGTTTCGAAAGCGCTGGACGGCGGAGGAGGCGACGTCGCGGTGGCGCTTGGGTGGCGATCAACTCAGCTCGCTGTGGTGAACCGATGGATGGAGGTTGAAGACGACGACGACTACTGTGGAGGCTGGACGGGGGGTTCGTCGGAGCTAGGGTTACGGCGAGTTTAAATGGGGAAGACGGGGGCGGTGGTAGGCGGAGATGGGTTGTGGTGGTGGTGGTTGGGTCGAGGGAAGTGAGGGTGTTCTTTTATAGGGTGTCTAGGTCGGTCGAAGTCGACTGAGGCGGCCGGAAATGGCGGAAAAGATCGGGGTCGGTCGTCAGGGAGCTGGCGGTCGTCGGGGGTAGGTAGGATTAGGTTTTACAGTTAGGTCTTAGACTTTAGGATTTTACAATTTGGTCCCTCCCCTAGGTAAATGCAATAATAAATTTGCATAACAGAAATAAAATAATTTACAATTTGTAAACTGCTATAAAAATAAATTAACAAATTGCATAATGATATTAAAACAATTCTAAATATTCCAAAATGATATTAAAACATTTTAATAAATTGCAAAATGGTATTTTAGTTATTAAAACTCATTTAAAAATTATTTAAAAATTGTAAAAAAATTCCTAAAATCATATTAAATTATTTTAAGGCTAAATATGTCATTAAAAATTAATTAACACTAATTAAATCAAAATTGAAAATCAGGGGCTGACATGGTCAACAAGGTTGCCTCTCAGCCAAATGGACTTAGCCTCTCGAGATCAACCTGGTAGCCCATTTTTTCTTCCACATCTTATTATTTTAATCCTTTGATTGTTACTTCTTAATTATTTTGACTACATACAATTGCAATGTCATATTTGTAGCTTTCTCTACCTTTTGTCGATTGATATGTTCCTAAAGTAACTATAGATTTTATACTGACCCCAATGAACGAATTTGGAAATTCCTTCCAAAGAATGTAAGTGCCGGCAAGAGTAGAATGATGTAAGTGAATATTGGCATTTAACATGACTCTTACTGAAAATAGCTATATCAATACCAAAATGAATGAACCTTAGTTGCATATTTGTCTTATATACATATATTTATCTATGTGGAACTCCGGATGTATAGATCCTTTAAAATGAAAGTGCTCCTTTGAGCTGTGCAGATGGATGATGAGACCACAATGTCTCATGTGCTTGCTCCAAAATAAAAGGATGCCCCTAAAGACAAGCAAACTGACAACAGTCCTACAAAGACATCACCCAATGGATCTGTTAGAGGGACACCATCAACTTCCAAATCAAAGTCGAAGAAAAAAAATCTGGAGGTGATGATGTAAAGCCTGCTAACACTGCACAACGGAAAAAGGTGAACACGTTTAATGTAAACTTCAAATTTATTTGCATGCTCAGTTTATTCTACGGCATGATAACATGAATAATGTTGCTCAGATCGAAAACAAACTTTGTACATTAACTCAGGAATCTAAACCGTCATCTGTCAAAGATGAGCCTTCCTCTACCGCCAAAGCTGGTATATCTTCAAAAATTCAACTTTCTTACCTTCAAAAACTAGATTGAGTTCTTCCACAGGTCCTGTTACAGAGGAAGAAATAAGGAATGTTCTTTTGGCAACAGCTCCGGTGACTACACAAGATTTAGTAGCTAACTTTAAAGGGAGGATAAAATTTTCGGAGGTTGGTTATCAAATTATTGAATTAAATCATATTAGATCTTTAGTGTTGCCAGTAATTCAAGTATACTTTTGTTATTCTGTTTTTGCTATGCCCGATGGACTAAATCAACTCCATTATTTGTCAACATGTTAAGGTTGCATATTCAATTTAGCATTTGTTCATTTCCTCGCTTATGCATGCAGTTTCATTTCTACCCATTATTGTGCTAATACCAGATTAGTGAACATTATGAATTCCAGAAACAAGGGTGATATAATCAATCAATAATATCATAGTAGTTTAAGACATGATATATTCTTATAAGCTTATATATTCTGAATTCCATTAATTTAATGCCACATGACGTGTTATATTTGGGATAAAGGTTTGTTGATTCATTAAATGCAATTGTGAATGGAAGCTAATAAAATCTTGGTTGAACTTCGACTATGTCTGCATTCCATTACTTTTGACATTTTGGTGATGCTAGTTTTTCCTTATTCCGTTGATATCCAGTGGATGTGTCTAACGTTCTTGAGAACTTGAACAATTTGCCTAGTAGAATAGTAGTTGCCTGCCACATCTACTTTTACTTTGTTGTTTTTGTAGTTTGCTTGTCAATAATTATTGACATTGTAATATTGCCTAACTGTCATTGTTGAACATATTATTTTGATGAAAGGGTATGCATGTGTTAAATTAGGTACGAATGAGTAGATTATGTGACTTATATTTTTTTAAGAATGCATCTAGAAAGCTTACTAGCATATGCCTTTGTTAGGATAGGAAAGAGACATGACCTTAAAAGATATCACAGTAAGGTTTTTTTTAACATGGGTCTGGACACTGGAGCGTAAAGTGTTGTCATTTAAACTTATATTAGTTGTAAATAAAAGGTGATTCTCTTGTTGCTTATCCTCGACTTATATAGCTAAGGTTGGCAGTACCGGCCACAAACAATATCGACATAGATACCAAAACTGTCTGAACTACAGAAACTAACCAATTCAAACCACTGAATCCCTCTGAAAGCCCGAGCAACTGTCAAAACCAATCGTAGGAATGATTTGAAAATGATTGCAAACCTTGCTTAGTGTTGGGTTTATAGCCTTTTGTTTTGGTTTTTAGTCCCACATCGGCTAGAAAGGAATGTGTATCTCCATATATGAGTCTTTACTCTTTATGGAGATGCACATATAGTGCACATGGGTGTGTGCCATGTGGGATTAATTATTAATGGTATAAAGGCTTAATCAACAATTAATAGCTGTAAGCTTTTTGCTCTTGGGAAATTTATTTCCATAGGAGCTAAGTCTCGTTGGGGCTTAGCGACTCGGACTCGGACTCGGGCTCGGGCTCGGGCTCGGGCTCGGACTCGGGCTCAAGGGCTCATGAGGCGTAATGTGGCATTTTGTTGGCGCACTTTGCACTTAGCACGTCAGCATCGTCGTCCAGCGTACGTAGAGTGCGCAGTGTGCACAGCGTACGCAGTGTGCGTAGAGTGCGTATGTGCGTATGGCTGGCTGCATATTAGAGCGGGAACGGTTGCAGCAGTTGCTGCATGTTCAGGAGTGGTTCTGCCACTACCCTGAAGTGCAGGCAACTGCTTGGCAACCGCCCCGTGGGCTATATATGCAGGTTCTCTCCTCTCTCTCAGTTGGTAGAAGTAATCAGAATTCCAGAGAGAAAACTCTAAGTGTTCTTTAACACAACAGAGTAGTGAGCGTGTTGTTTAACACAAACACTAGTACTTTTTAGTACGCGTGAGTTCTATTACTTCAAACAGAGAGAGAAGAGTACCATTGCCAGAGGAGTTCGCCAGTCTTCCGAGGAGTCAGAAGAGCAAGAGTGTTCCAAGGTTTTCCGTCAACCTTGCTGGTTCCTGGAAGCTGTTCGCAGAGGGCGAATAAAGCTTTGAGCAACGGTGGTAATTCACCCCAGCAATTCCATCTCTCGCCTGTCATCCTTCTGTTGCCTTTAGCAGTTCTGTCAGTATCTTCTTTTAGAAGGCACTACTGCCAGTTTGCTACGATCACGAAAATCTCTTTAGATTATTCGTGTATTACGATATCTTTTTAGATTTCGTAATTTGCAGAATCCTTCTGGATCTCTGTTGCAAAACCTTCTTTAAGGATTTGCATTAGAAAACGTTGTCTTTACAACTGTTTCATTTTCTCAGTTTTCCATCGAAAAATTGTGCCCCGGCGTTTCCGACAATAACAATCTCAAAGCTTTATTGCTACGATGGAAACATTAATGCTTCACTCCTCAACACTGACTTCTGTAAGTTAGAAAAGTTTGATGGAGAGCATTATCAAGTCTGGAAGAGGAAGGTTTATCTCACTCTTCAACTCAGAGACGTTGATCACGTGCTGCTTGAAGAGGAACCTACTGTTCCAGATACTGGGTCTGTTGCTGCAATATCTGCGGCTACTAAACTTCAGGCCAAGTGGAGAGAGAGAAAATAGCATTTGCAGGCTCCTTATCCTGAATGCTATGGAGGATTCCCTTGCAGAATCCTATTCTAAAAAGAATATCGCTAGAGACATATGGGAGTCTTTAGAAAAACTCTACGAAGAAGACAAGAACCGCAGTAAAATATTTGTGGTTGAAAAATATCACAAGTGGTTCTTTGAGGACGAAAAGTCTATGCTGCCGCAGGTGAAGGAGTTCCTGAAACTGCGACAGAAGTTGGAAGACGAGGCGATGCCCCTCTCCGACAAGTTTGTTGTTGGAGGGATTGTCTCAAAGCTCCCCGCTGGGTGGAGCAAGTTCTATGCAAACATGCATAGGAAGAAGTTGGAGATCACCCTTGAAGATCTCCTACAGGAAATCTATGTTGAGGACCAGATGCGGGCTCAACTGAAGGTGGACACACTGTCCAAGCAATTGGCTAACGCCAATCTGGTTCAGACCAAGGGACCAAAGGGAAAGCAGGCGACTTTCCACAGCAAGTAGAAGAACTCTGACAATCTAAAAGTCAAGAAAACTTCTATCAAGAAAAAGAAGCCAAAGTCAGAAATGCCTTGCTTCAAGTGTGGCAAGAAGGACCACTTTAAGAATGAGTGTAAAGAAAAGACCAAGCAATCAGAGCAAGGAGAGCCTAGTAAGGTATCTATGATCACTGACGTAGTTGCTATGATTGCACAGGTTGATGCAGTAAGGACTGACTCTGACTGGTGGGTAGACACTGGAGCCTCCTGCCATGTATGCTCCAGTACGGAGTGGTTCACCACCTATACACCTACTTCTGAAGTGGTTATGATGGCGAACCAGGCACAAGCTGAAGTGCTCGGGATCGGGACGGTGGTGTTGAAGCTGACTTCGGGCAAGTCTCTGACGCTTCAAGGCGTGAAGCACGTTCCTGCTATCGCCAAGAACCTGATCTCGAGAGGCCTACTCTGCAATGCAGGCCTCAGGATGGACATCAATGCTGGCCAGATGGTGATGTCTATCAAGGAAACATATTTCGGGAAAGCTTTTTATACCGAAGGAATGTTCAAGATTCAGCTTGTAAATCAGTCCAATGTAATTAATGTTATTAATGAAGTCACTCATTCTGCTTATACTCTTGAGTTGTGGCATAATAGGCTAGGACATGTCCATTGTAAACGAATAAACAGAATGTCTAGTCTAGGACTTATCTCCAAATATGGGGGTAAGGTAGAGAAATGTGAAGTTTGTGCTCAAACGAAGATCACAAGGAAACCCTTTTCTCGGGTTAATCGAAGTACAGATCTTCTGGAGTTGGTTTCACTCCGATATCTGTGACTTCAAACAGTTCTCTACAAAGGCCGGGATGAAGTATTTCATAACCTTCATCGATGACTTCTCAAAGTATGCGTTCGTCTACTTGCTGAAGGCTAAAGACGAAGCATTCGAGAAGTTCAAGGAGTTCAGAGCCGAAGCTGAGCGACAGACTGGACAACAACTCAAAAGGATAAGAAGTGATCGAGGTGGGGAGTACAGGTCTTATGAATTCGCATCGTTCTGTAAGGAACATGGAATTGTCAATGAGACTACGGCTCCGTACTCTCCTCAATCAAACGGAGTAGCTGAGAGGAAGAACAGGACGTTGACAGAAATGATAAATTTAATGTTGTTGACTGCTGGCCTTCCTAAGTGCTACTGGGGAGAAGCTGCATTGACGGCCACTTTTATTCTAAATAGAGTGCCTCATGCAACTTCTGATATTACTCCTCATGAACTCTGGTTCAAAGTCAGACCTAACTTGAATCTTATTCGAGTGTGGGGGTGTCAGGCATATGTCAAGCTTTCAGATCTGAAGATTCAGAAGCTTGGGACAAGGACTACAAAGACGATCTTCTTGGGGTATGCCGAGAAGAGTGATGCTCGGAGATTTCTTGATATTGAGTCAAATCATATCATTGAATCTCGCGATACAGAATATTTTGAAGACAAGTTTACAAGGCACAAGAATATTGTTCTTCCGGATGTTCCAGAGAATAATGAGGGTGCACGAAAGACTGAAGTCTTCAATGAAGATGTGGTCCAAGAAGATGTTGTTGTTGAAACAACGGTTGAACCAGAACAAGCTGAACCGTCAGCTAAGCGTGTGAGGAGGCCGAAGGACTTCGGAAGTGACTTTGTCACCTATCATGTGGAAGCAGATCCACTTACCTATGATGAGGCGATGAAGACCAGAGACGTGGTTTTCTGGAAGGAGGCGATTGACAATGAGATTGATTCCATCACCTCAAATAACACTTGGGTGTTGGTTGATCTTCCTGAAGGAGCGAAACCCATCGGATGCAAATGGATCTTCAAAAAGAAGATAAAAGCAGACGGAACTGTTGACAAGTTCAAGGCTAGGTTGGTAGCCAAGGGGTTTTCTCAGAAGCAGGGGATTGACTACTTGACACATATGCTCCAGTAGCCCGGATGACCACCATCAGAATGTTGATTGCTCTCGCAGCAATAAATAAGATGGTGATACATCAGATGGATGTGAATACGGCTTTCCTAAATGGCGAGCTGACCGAAGAGATTTACATGCAACAGCCGGAGGGATTTGTCATCAGAGGTCTTGAAGACAAAGTCTGCAAGTTGATGAAATCCTTGTATGGTCTTAAACAGGCTCCCAAGATGTGGCATGAGAAATTTGACAAAGTTATAAGGTCAAATGGCTACATGATCAGCGATACGGATAAGTGTGTTTACACGAAGTTCGCTGATGGAAGAGGTGTGATCGTTTGTCTGTACGTGGACGACATGCTTATCCTAGGTACGGATATTAGATGTGTCACGGAGACAAAGGAATTCATCTCAAGCAAGTTCAGTATGAAGGACTTGGGGGAAGCTGATGTGATCTTAGGGATCAAGATCATCCGGACAGACACTGGACTAGCGCTGTCACAGTCTCATTATATTGAGAAAATGGTCACTCGTTATGGGTATCGGGATCTTCCAGGGATCGATACGCCGTACAGGTGTGATATGAAGCTGAAGCCTAATTCAAGGGAAAGCGTCAGGCAGCTGGAGTATGCAAGCGTAATCGGGAGTTTGATGTATGCTACTACTGCCACAAGGCCTGACATAGCTTTCTTCGTGGGAATGCTGAGTCGTTTTACGAGCAATCCAGGTGTTGAACACTGGAAAGCTGTGGAACGGGTTATGAGATATCTTAAGAAGACTCAGACATATGCACTGTACTACAGCGGAGATCCGCAGGTAGTGGAAGGCTTCAGTGATGCCAGTTGGTGCTCAGAGGTGGAGAGCGAGAGGTCTACAGGTGGATACATTTTCACAATAGGTGGAGCTGTTATATCGTGGAAGTCGAAGAAGCAAACTATGCTCTCGCGGTCATCCATGGAATCTGAGTTCTTTGTACTTGATACCGCAGCCGAGGAAGCAGAATGGCTTCGGGAGCTCATGTATGATCTTTCAGTGGTTGGGGCGCAAGTACCGGCGATACCGATATACTGCGACAACCAGGCGACTGCGGCGGTGGCATCAAATGATCTCTTCAACGGAAAGAAGAGGACTGTGCGGTTGAAGCACAGGGCAGTACGTGATCTTATCAAGAGAGGTGTTATTGCAGTGATTGATGTTCGGAGTCAGGAGAACCTGGCAGATCCGTTCACCAAGGGCCTCAAGCGCCAACTGGTCGATGACACAGCTTGTAAAATGGGCTTGAAGGCATTCTGATATTGTATTATTGTATTCCTACCATAAAGTTTTATGCTATTAGTTCAAAGATTTATCTACTAGGCATCTAGCTTTTGGTTCAAGGGAGGACCACTAATCGGAAGAATATCAGGAACGGTGGGTACATGTTCTATTGGGCATGGAGAGGTTACGGACCTATAACCACTGTTGTCTACTGTTGTTTTCTGCGGAAAACAGGTCCTGTGGGAGGTTGGCTTAAATGCCTTAATGAGTTCTCAGGCATTTGGAATGTCTGGTATGCTTTACAGGAAGCATGGTAGCACAGCACTACAAGGAGTGTGACTCCATGCTATGTGTGGCGGTGACTCCACCATGAGGTTCTCGAAGGAGGTAAAGCCTCGGCTATGTTAGCCAAGTCACAGCGACGTAGCACCGCAAATAGGCAGTTGGCCTAATATTGTATATTGAATTAAAGAGGGATGTAGTCAGCACTACAAAGAGGAGGTGTTCCTCATGTTACGGGTGGCACGACACCACAATGAGGTAAACCCGGCTAGGGATAAAGCCTCGGCCTTGCAAGCCATGTCGTAGCGGCGTAACACCGCACAGAAGCGTAAGGCTTCATGCTGGGTAGTTTGGCACTACAAAGGGGCTAGTCCTCATGCTACGGGTAGTATGACACTACGATGAGGTTCCCGGTGATTCGGGGTAAGGTCCTCGGCTTAAGGCCATGTCATAGCGGCGTAGCACCGCAAAGGAAGCGTTGGACGTTTCATGCCATGTCTCTTTAATAAAGAACTCACCTATAGTGTATGGACAAAGAGATATCAGGCCGTCTCTTGAGGGTAAACTTGTAGACGCCCAATATTATACACTGAAAGCAGGCTGGCACACGGACTTAAATGTGCAGCCAGAAGCACATGTAACTACATTATGTGAGTGAAAAGAATTTCAGCTATGATGCAGAATTCAAGGCTTAGTCCATTCTTGTATTATAGTTTGATTTTTGACTCACGTGGGAAGATTCAAGTCTTAAGTGGCATCTATCCTAAAAGCATAATGGACAGTTACTGTGGGGAACACTCGTACTCATATATATAGAGATATGTGGGGGATTGTTGGGTTTATAGCCTTTTGTTTTGGTTTTTAGTCCCACATCGGCTAGAAAGGAATGTGTATCTCCATATATATGAGTCTTTACTCCTTATGGAGATGCACATATAGTGCACATGGGTGTGTGCCATGTGGGATTAATTATTAATGGTATAAAGGCTTAATCAACAATTAATAAGCTGTAAGCTTTTTGCTCTTGGGAAATTTATTTTCATAGGAGCTAAGCCCCGTGGGGGCTTAGCGACTCGGACTCGGACTCGGACTCGGACTCGGACTCGGGCTCGGGCTCGGGCTCGGACTCGGGCTCAAGGGCTCATGAGGCGTAATGTGGCGTTTTGTTGGCGCACTTTGCACTTAGCACGTCAGCATCGTCGCTAGGCGCATAGTGCGCTTAAGTTGCGCTCGTTGCGTGAGCCACTTGCGCGATCATGTTGTGCGGCCCGTTACGCGAGCCCAGTTACGCTGGCCCAGTTACGCAGCCCAGTACGCAGCCCAGTGCGCGCAGTGTGCGCAGCGTACGTAGAGTGCGCAGTGTGCGCAGCGTACGCAGCGTACGCAGTGTGCGTAGAGTGCGTATGTGCGTATGGCTGGCTGCATATTAGAGCGGGAACGGTTGCAGCAGTTGCTGCATGTTCAGGAGTGGTTCTGCCACTACCCTGAAGTGCAGGCAACAGCTTGGCAATCGCCCCGTGGGCTATATATGCAGGTTCTCTCCTCTCTCTCAGTTGGTAGAAGTAATCAGAATTCCAGAGAGAAAACTCTAAGTGTTCTTTAACACAACAGAGTAGTGAGCGTGTTGTTTAACACAAACACTAGTACTTTTTAGTACGCGTGAGTTCTGTTACTTCAAACAGAGAGAGAAGAGTACCATTGCCAGAGGAGTTCGCCAGTCTTCCGAGGAGTCAGAAGAGCAGGAGTGTTCCAAGGTTTTCCGTCAACCTTGCTGGTTCCTGGAAGCTGTTCGCAGAGGGCGAATAAAGCTTTGAGCAACGGTGATAATTTACCCCAGCAATTCCATCTCTCGCCTGTCATCCTTCTGTTGCCTTTAGCAGTTCTGTCAGTATCTTCTTTTTAGAAGGTACTACTGCCAGTTTGCTACGGTCACGAAAATCTCTTTAGATTATTCGTGTATTACGATATCTTTTTAGATTTCGTAATTTGCAGAATCCTTCTGGATCTCTGTTGCAAAACCTTCTTTAAGGAGTTGCATTAGAAACGTTGTCTTTACAACTGTTTCATTTTCTCAGTTTTCCATCGAAAAATTGTGCCCCGGCGTTCCCGGCAATAACACTTAGAACTCTGCTTTCTTGACAATTGTTATCATGAACGTACCCAAGTTGAACTAAAGTTTTTTCTTTTCTGTTCACTTGTCCTTATCTAATAATATTATTTGTCTCAATATGATATATAACTGTGTCCTTTCCATGGATAAAGACAACTTCAAATATTAATACAATGACGAGAAATGTTGACTGTTCTGTGTGTCGGTCTAATCAATCCCAATATCTTAGGTTTTGGCTGAAACATACTGGCTTCAGTCGAAAGTGGTGTGAAACAGGTCTTTAATACATTGGGCAAGTGAATGAATGGGATTATAAAGAGGCATGTTTTTATAAGGGTAATTAATAAAATGAATGAATGAAATTTGTTACATGGGTATTTTAATAAAATGAATGAATGGGATTGTAAAGAGGCATGTTTTTATATGGAATATGGATATGAAAGTGCTGCCTTAGTTTTATGTTGTGGTGTTTTGTGCATCTTTATGAATGTGTTATTCATCTTAGCACCCACTAATTTTCTTTTAACTTGGTATTATTACTATTATATTCGTTTGATGGCCGTAAGGCAGCTCATGTGGCTTTGGAATGTACACTTCACTCACATAGTTTGGTTAGACTTCCCATTCAAGTTGTAGTTTTTCATATTTTTTAGCATTATCTTTCTGATGCATTAACTTCAAACTTTGAATTTTTATGTTTATTTGTTCTCAGGTCTTCCCAGGTGAAGAGGTGTCCGCATCAAAACTTACCCTTTTTGATATTACTAAACAAATATGTGATACATCCAAGCTAGGGTTGAACAAGTGTCAAGGGGCTGCTCTGTTTATATTACTGACTACACTATTAATATCTTAGACACTAATTGTTGATGGCACAGACTTGAACCTTGATCTTGATGATTGGCAATATGGATTCTTAGTTAGGTGGCAGTCTGCAATCAATCTAATATTTGATGTGTGGTTGTCGCCAAATTGCTGATGTGCCAACTTGCGGAACCTTACACTAACTTTTTTAACAAACTAACAAGTTCTTAATATTTCCAGCATTCTTTGACCCAAGCATCAGTTCCTCCATGTGATTTGTAGAGAGCATATTGTGACTTGGTTTTAAGTTGCATGTAAGAAGTATCTTTAAGGGATAAAGGGACCCTCAGATAATTAATGATTTGTTATACTCTTGTGAATTTGCACTATATCAACACCCAAGGTGCATGATTACTGTAAGCATGTCTTAGTGCACCTGAATCAGGGTCGATTATGGTGTGAACTCTAGGCAGAACCACCTGTTATTTGTTTCTTCAAAAAAAAAAATCATTGGTCCTCAGTTTGATTGTCTATTTGCACTAGTAAGATCTGAAGCTACTTGGTCAACTTAAGGGGAAAAAAAAATTAGTTTGGCTGGTTGGAGGCTCTTAGAGTACAATTTGGAGGGAAACATGTTCTCGGTCCAAAATCGAATAATGCTCACCCCTGAAGTTATCTTTTGTAATCGATTGTACTTTGCATATAAAACTATTTGTATATCAATTTAGGATGTTGCTAATATTATTAACAGAGACTTGTTCTCTATTTTTCTTCTCTTCATTCGTTAGAGCTCTCCTTCACTGATATTTTATCTTAAAGTTGCGTAATGTAGATATTGGTTTTCTTCTTCCTATTTCAGGCTTCATGTGATACTTGGAGATATAGAAGAAATCATCACTACAGTAGAGATTGATGTTGAAATTTATAAAGAAATTGTTCAGGTAAGCAATATTTTGTTTCAGTACTACGCCTTAGTAAACTGTGTGAAGGTGGAATATAAATATTAATATGCACTGGATTTATTGACACGAATTAAATTGGAACATTCGTTTTAAATTTTATTTTCTTGTGTAAAAATGAATTTTTTTAGAAGGAAGTGAGTAGAAGTTTATAAGAATGAAGGTTGTTAAACAGTACTATTATTATCTTTGGAGGTTTGTAAGATATAGTGCTCTGATTTTCTGAGGTGCAACAAAAGAAAAACTGAACACTCCTCCCTGTGAAAGTCTCCCTGTCTACGTTTGATACAACAGGCCATCTGTGTGCAGAACTTTAATAGGAAGTTGCATACATTTTGGTTTCCTTGTTTCAACTTCATCGAGGAATATATTCTAGAAAATATTGTTTCTTCTAGGCCAATACCAGGCTAGCCATAAGTTTCCTTCCGGACGTCATTTTTTGTTTCCTTCCGAACATGTTTTCTTCACCAACTGGGCTGGTTCATCCTTCAATCTTTGCTAATACAATGTTTTCTCTTATGGTTAGCCTTCTAGTTGGATTTACTGGTGCGGGACATTGAACCTCTCTAAACCAGTTGTTACACCTATAACCTCCAAATCCCAAAGTCTTGGTTGGCCTCTCTTCATTTTGCTTCTTCACTATGCCAAGCTAATTCCAACAATAAATTGATCTTTTGGAATTTGACTGTTGATCTATCAAAGTTCCTTGACAGAGCTGATATTTTGTCATAAAGTAGTCAAATAACACACAACTTGTACTATTTGGCATCTTGTTTTAAAGTTGGAACACTCGACCCACTAATATTAGCAGGTGGCCCTTACAGGTAAGCGTGTCTAGATCATCCAAACCATCTGCTAGTTGTGTTCAGATTATACTGCTGCCTAGCCATACACCTAGGCCCAACACCTGCAGACACAATGACATATTGCCTAACGTCTGAACCTAGTTTGGGTGTTAGGTGTTGGTGCCGAGGCACAATTTTCGATGGAAAATTCTGAAACTGAAACAATTGTAAAGACAACGTTTCAAATGCAACACCTTAAAGAAGATGTGCAATAGAGATCCTGGAGGATTCTGAATTACGAGGATCTAAAAAGTTTTTACGTAATACACAAAAAATCTAAAAAGACTTTTGTGCAAGCGACTATCGGCAATAGAGCTTCTAAAAAGAAGTTACTGTAAAAGGCAACAGCAGCGATGACAGGCGAGAATGAGATGCTGGGGTGAATGAACCACCGTTGCTCAAAGCTTTATTCGCCCCACACGAGCGCGAACAGCTTCCAGGAACCAGCAAGTTCACGAAGAACTTCTGGAACGCTCGTAAGTCAATATTTGAGACTTGAACGGGCTTCCTGGACTTAACGGACTCCCTCAACTCTCTTCTTGGTGCATCTTTCAAAGGAGGCCAAGGGGCTCTATTTATAGAGTGGAGTTGAGACTTCACCTCTTCTCCTATCCGATGTGGGACTAAAATACCAATACTCAAAAATAGAGTTTGATATTTTAGATCATCCTACAATCAGCATAGAAGTGTGCCAGTCCACGCCTACCCCCCGAACACTCCCATGCATGTACGAGTCATCCTGGAGTCCGTGTCCGAGTCCGAGTCCGCACAACAAAAATTAACTTGCATCCTTGTTGGATTTAATCCCTTTTCCTTCTAGGAAAATACTTCCACATGGCACAAACTTGTGCCCCACTACACCTCATATGCACACCTCAACACAAGCAATGCATTATATTGAGATACTCACCATTTGGTGTAGCCGATGTGGGACTATCTTTCCTAGTCCAAAGGCAAAAACACCACCAATCCCCCACATATCTCAATATATAGGTTGAGCGTTCCCCACAGTGACTGTCTATCATGCATTAGGAGAGATGTCGCTACGACTTGAATCTTCCCACATAGGTTAAATAACAGCATGATACAAGAATGGACTAAGCCTTGAATTCTGTACCATAACTGCAATTCTTCCTACTCACATAATGACATCAACTGTGCTTCTGGCTGCACATTGAAGGCCCTGTGCCAGCCTGGTTTCAGTGTATAATTTTGGGCGTCTACAAGTTTACCCTCAAGAGACGGCCTGATATCTCTTTCCATACACTATAGGTGAGTTCTTTATTAAAGAGATATGGCATGAAGCCTTGCGCTTCCTTGCGGTGCTACGCCGCTATGACATGGCCTGAAGCCGAGGCATTACCCCTACCTGGGAACCTCATCGTAGTGTCATACTACTGTAGCATGAGGTCATAAGCCTCTTTGTAGTGCCAAACTACTCAGCATGAAGCCTTGCGCTTCCGTGCGGTGTTACGCCGCTATGACATGGCTTGCAAAGCCGAGGATTTACCCTACCTGGTACCTCTTCGTGGTGTCATGCCACTGTAACATGAGGATACCGTCCTCTTTGTAGTGCTGTCTACACCTCTTTATGATTATGCAACATTAGGCTACCTGCCTATATGCGGTGCTACGCCGCCTGTGACTTGGCTAACAAAGCCGAGGCATTACCCCTACCTGGGAACCTCATGGTGGAGTCACCCTACTATAGCATGGAGTTGTAACACTCCTTTGTGGTTGTTGCGCCACCATGCTTTCTGTAAAGCATAACAGACCTTCACTCAGTCTGAGAACTCATTAAGGCATTATGCCATCCTTCCCACAGGATCAATTTTCCGTAGAAAATTCATAGTAGACAACAGTGGTTCTGGGTCCGAAACCCTTCCATGTTCCGCAGAACAAGTACCCACTGTTAACTAATATTTTTCTAGTCAATAGTCCTCCCTTGAATCAAAAAATTAGATATCTGGTAGATTTCTCTTTGAACCAATAACATAAAATTTATTGATAGGATTATAATGACACAATATTAGAATGCCTTCAAACCCATCTTCCTTGCTGTGTCCTCGACCAGCTGTCGTTTGAGGCCTTTCGTGAACGGATTCGCCAGGTTCTTCTGACTTCGAACATCGATTACTGCAATGACGCCTCGTTTGATGAGATCGTTCACTGCTCTGTGCTTTAACCGCACAGTCCTTTTCTTTCCGTTAAAGAGTTCATTTGATGCTACTGCTGCTGTCGTCTGGTTGTCACAGTATATCGGGATTGCCGGTATCTGAGCTCCAACCACTGGAAGATCATACATGAGCTCCCGAAGCCACTCTGCTTCATCTGCAGCAGCATCCAATGCAAAGAATTCAGATTCCATGGAGGAGCGAGATAACATTGTCTGCTTCTTCGATTTCCACGATATAGCAGCTCCGTCCATAGCGAATTTGAATCCACCTGTAGAATACTCGCTCTCCACCTCTGAACACCAGCTAGCATCACTGAAGCCTTCCACTACTGACGGATCTCTGCTGTAGTATAGTGCAAATGTCTGAGTCTTTTTTAGATATCTCATAACACGCTTCACAGCGTTCCAGTGTTCAACGCCTGGGTTGCTAGTGAACCGACTCAGCATTCCCACCGCAAAAGCTATGTCAGGCCTTGTGGCAGTAGTAGCGTACATCAAGCTTCCGATGACGCTGGCGTACTCCAACTACTTGACGCTCTCTCTCGAATTTGGCTCCAGCTTCTGATCACTCCGGTACGGTGTATCAATTATAGGAAGATCTTGATACCCGTATCGAGTGAGCATTTTCTCAATGTAATGAGATTGTGACATTGCTATTCCCGTGCCTGTCCGGATGATCTTGAGCCCTAAGATAACATCGGCATCCCCCAAGTCCTTCATACTAAACTTGGTCGAGAAAAATTTCTTTGTCTCTGTGACACAGCTTAAATCCGTACCTAGGATTAGCATGTCGTCTACGTATAGACAAACGATAACTTCTCTTCCGTCAGCAAACTTAGTATAGACACACTTGTCTGTTTCACTGACTTTGTAGCCATTTGACCTTATCACTTTGTCAAACTTCTCATGCCACATTTTGGGAGCTTGCTTCAAACCATATAGAGACTTCATCAACTTGCAGACTTTGTCTTCCAGACCTCTGACGACAAATCCTTCTGGTTGTTGCATGTAAATCTCTTCGGTTAGT